>JAOBAY020083937.1:0-10615 GCA_025331085.2 Zoanthus sociatus
CCATGAGGCCGTAGGCCGAATGGACTATTACTCGTAGTCCATTCGTCCTCGAGGTCTAATTGTTTTAATAGAGATTGCGCACGTTTTCGAATGTTTTGAGGCTAAGAGCCTTTGTAGATCGCGAATTAAATTGTTTTTTTCTAAATATCAGGAAAATAGTCTTGGTTTTACTTCTACCAGAAGGCTTGGGTATTCAAAGCGTAAAACAATATTTTACAGACAGCTGTGGAAGAAACAATGGTAACAATGAAGCTTTTAGGAAATACAAGACCCTTCGTTTAGGCCAAATAAAAACAATTTTTGGTTTCTCATCAGAATCTTTCTAACAAGTAAATGTGGCAAGCGGTTAACGTTTTTTTCCTTGGTAAAGAAGCATGCAGCAGAGTAAATACTTTTGCAACTCAGTTATTTAATACGAATGTTTTTAGAAAATGAAATTAGTGAAATTAATATCGGCAACAATGAGCAGAATAAGAGTATTGGTAAGTACAAAAATTATAATATTCTCTTAGTTGTTTTTTGTTAGAAAATAAAAAAAACGTTGATTTATTTTTTCGAATTTGGAACACTGTTCTATATATTGAATACTTAATTGACTTTTTTTTCTGCTTTTTGAAAAACATTTCAGCCATTTTTTACAGTTTTCCATATGTTATATTCGACTGACTCGTTCTTAGAAATGTTTTTAGTAAAGCAGAATAATTTTAGACTCCAAAGCAGTCTCTTTCTTCCCCAGGAGATTGAAATTCCAAAAAAGCGCGTTCATCGAAAACGGGAGCGAAAAAAATGTGGTCGAGGGGCTTTCCTATACCTATATCTTTCCCATGACTTAATCTTTCCGGAGAAATTCTGTTTTTGTTTTGAAAGATTATATTTAGCCCAAGATTAAACTTCTATTATTATGCACTTAATGACTGGTCACGACGGAAACTTTTGTTTTGTTTCCAGAAAATCTCGAGATTGGAGGTTAACAAAACAGATATTTCCCCGAGGGAGCAGTCACTATAAAGTGTTTTGTTAAAATGCATAAACAGAATAAACGGTGTTGTTCAAGATCAGCGACTGCCGCCTCGAAAACTTTGTCAAACTTTGCAAGTTCAATATCGTAGCAATAATATTTAATTCCTTTTCCTCCTTAAAATATCTCTGCAGCCCAAACCTTAAGCCTTCGAATGCATTTTTGTTGTATCGTTCGCAATTTTTCTTCCAAGCATTAGCGTAGAACGAAGTCAAATTCTCCCTCGGTTTCATCACAAAAGGCAGGTAAAGTAGAAAATGATACAGCAATCCTTGTGGCGTTTTGAGTGGAGGAAAAGAACATTTTCGTCCCTAATTAAAGCCCAACGGTTTTTTTAGCTGGCGGCACCTTTGCACAAAAAAGACAAAGGCGCCGCTGGCTAAGAATTAAGGCCAAATAAAATAAATTCCCGGTTTCTCATCAGAATTTTTCTAAGAAGAAAATGATGCATGCGTTTTTTTAAAGGAGATTTACCAGTTACAGTAACAAGCATGTGTGGGAAAGTGAAATACCACTGCAAATTAAAAAAACAGCAACTCTTTATTGATATTTACTTTATATACATAAAATTATGATCATTCTCTACTGGAAAAGATTTTATCAAACCAATGTTGAAAATTGTAATATTCTCTTAGTATTATCATTTATTTGTAAAAAGAAAAAAATTGACGCGGCTACTTTTTTGCAATGCGGCGCTGATGAGAAACCGGGAATTTATTTTATTTGTCCTAAACGTTGGGCTTTGAAACCAAAAATGGAAAAGAAAGGGAGCAAGAGGCCAGTCCCCTAACTTCTTATTTAATTTTTGTCTCCTGTAGACCCTCCTCGTCTTCCATAAAAAAATCAAGCACTATTTGAGCACTTTTTTGCCATGGTTTGAGCACTTTTGGGTGATTTTCCAAGCGCAATCGGGACAGGCCTATGTAGATACCAACTACTTTTTGACTATTTTTGAGTTAAAATTTTACATTTTTGCCAAAATCTTTAAACAGCAAGGCAATGGATTTGCAAGTTGGTGTCAATATCATAAATTAGTATTTACCAAGCAACCGATATCCATTTTCGCGCGCTCTGATTGGCTCGCGTAACTCGCGATATCCAAGAGTATTGGTTGATTTTGAGGCGGAAGTCAAAATGACAGAAAGGGCGCGTGCTAAAAATAAAAAATAAGATTCATGTAATATTGTTTCTTTGAAAATATAATACATTTTTATCTTGGTAAATACTAAAGCAACTATCCCCTTCAGGGTGGGTGCCTAGCGCAAGATATGTGCCTCAACGCCTCGCGTGCTCGGTATATATCCACCAGTATTCACCTCCCCTCTGGGGGATAGTTGTTAGTTAGCACCAGTCGTGGACTACTTAGGCATCGTATTACAAAAACCTTATATTAGCTGTATGGGCTGTACTATTGGTTCTGAGGGTGCTGAAATCATCCCAACTTTAAGTGGTCATATTTCTGCTGCTGCGGGAGGTGGGTGAATATTGAATGCAAAAGTGCTGAGAGTGGTGCAAGGAATGTCCATAGCAATAAAATAATCAAAGGCAGCTGATTTCTAAGTCAGAGAATAACATTACCAAAATGAAAACATCTTAAATTTATATTATATATCTAAGTAAATATATTCTCGTGTCAAGAGAAAGGTAGGCAATGATTATGACTATAGTTGATATCATCTTCATAAAAACAGTCTTTTGTTAAAGATGAGTCTGGCTAGCAAAATATGTTGAAAATTACTGTACTAGAATGCGTGTACCTTAGTGCCAACCGTTTTTCTATGAAACAGGAAAATGAAATATTCAGAATTCCATTTTCTTTTTTCGTTTTCCTACGATTTTGAAAAACGGTATTTGAACTTCCATTTTTGTTGTCCGTTTTCCTACAATTTCGAAAAACGGAATTTGAACTTTAATTTTGTTTTCTGTTTTTAATTTGTTGTGATATTGAAAAACGGAATTAAAACCATAAAACTGCTAAAATTACGGTTTTGCTTTTTTTCTTGGCATTTCCGTTCGTTTCCAACCGGAAGAAAGTCTGCATTTCCTGTCACGTTTATAGCAATGCTTTGGCGGGAATAATCGTTTTCAAAACAGCAGCATTAGAATTTGATTTGGGGGTTGATTAAGGCCCTATCTGAGGGTTCTCCATTTCCCATATTCCAGTAATCCTGGAGCCAAATATCCCGTATTCCGGTGATATATGGGCTAAAATAAATATCCCGGAAATAATAATATCGACCGATTGCAGTCATAAATAGCAAAAAGTTGATGTTAGAGTTACATTATACTATTTTAAAGAATGAAATGTTACAAGATTCAGTTTCCAGTTGACGTTGCATCCTACAACTCCAACGCACATCACCTTCTCAGCACCACGAAACGGAAATGGACCACAAATGATCTCTCTTCGTCGTAGAAAGCAAATGAAGACCGATCAGGAACGTTAACTAAAAGTCGAATCTTGCGACCACGGACCTTGTTGACATTGTCGCAACTGTGCTCTGCTCTTGCACATGTGTTCTTTATCATCCTCTAGCAGGTCTGTTAACTCCTGCTCACTTCTCTCTGCTGCCTCGCCTGACATTCCTGCGCTGTCCTTAGCTTTTGTCCCCATGATCCATGCAGTCAATCACAGCACTGTAATATTCATCCTCATCAACTGCTACAAAATCATATTCAATCAGAAAATTTGTGACCTCCCTCAGTATGCCGGTGACCTCGATTTGACAATGAAGCTCTACATTATAATGAAGTTGTATGGGATTAAAGTATACTGTGCGAAGATGGTAGCTGTAAGATTTTCTTGCAGATGGGTTTACAGCATCGCTACATCTGCCAAGATAAACAGGTACTTCTGGTATTGGCTGGTAGCCTGGCTTAATATTCAAGAAAGCTCCTTTTTGGAGGCCTTGGATATTCTTCTTATATGGGGGCCGTTAAGGAAAGATTTGAAAAGTCTACAGGCTTAGGATCACTAGGATTTGCACCTTTGCAGTATAACAGTTAACTGATAGCGTTCTAGGATTATCTTTTGTGCTCTTGTTCCGTACGATGACTTGACAAACACTTGCTGAATGGACCCCCTGCTTAAATAAACTTGACTTACTTACTTACTTACTTACTTACTTACTTACTTACTTACTTACTTACTTACTTTGATCACCGTCAAACTAACGGAGGTCACAAATATCCTGATCGAATATAATTTTGTAGCAGTTGATGAGGATGAATATTTAATACAGTGCTGTGATTGACTGCAAGGATCATGGGGACCAAATGACAGCCGCGGGAATGTCAAAAAACAGTGGAGAGAAGTAAGCAGGAGCTAGTTAACAGACATGCTAGAGCCTTAGAGGTCGACATTAATTTTTCAAAACTGAATCTTGTAAAATTTTGTTATGTAAAATTTTTAGTATAATGCAACTCCAACACACGAACAAATATATTTCTTTTTTCAGATCAGAAACAAAGCTTCACATCAATTTTTGGCTATTAACGAGTACGATTGGTCGATTTTACTATATCCGAGATATTCTAGCCCACAAATTACCGGGATATGGGATCTTTGGCTCCAGAATTACTGGGATATGAAGAACCCCCCTTGTAGGGCCTTGATAAATTCTAATGCCGCCATTTTGTTTTTAAAAAGATTATTCCCCTCCAAAACATAGCTATAAAAGCTATAAACGTGATAGGGATGCAGACTTTCTTTCGGTTGGAAACGAACGGAAATATACCAAGAAAAAGAAGCAAAAACGTAATAAATCCAGCAGTTTAAAGTTTTAAGTTCGTTTTTCAATATCAAAATGAATTGAAAACGGAAAACAAAAATAAAAATTCAAATTTCGTTTTCCGAAACTGAAGGAAAACGGAAAACGGAAAACAAAAATGAAATTTCGAATTTCGTTTTCCTGTTTCGTAGAAAAACGGTTGGCACTAAGGTACACGCATTTACTAGAACTAAAAAAAACAAAAAATGTTCTCAAAAATTGAAAAAATGTTCCAAAAGATAAAATGTATCTTCTTCATAAAAATGGTCGCTGGTAACGTCATTCAGGATTTTGAGATGGGTCTGGCCAGGAAAATATGTTGTGAAATTACTCTATAAGACAAGAAAACTGTAAATATTTTAGCCTCAATAATGTTTATTCTGCTTTAAATGCTTATATACATTTATAAGCACCATTTGACAATAGTAAAATTTCTGGAAAACAAGATATGTTGTGTAGTATTCTAAAGTTTCGAATAATTGTACAAAAAATGTTGTAGCAGTTGTAACGAAAATTGTGTTTTCTGAAAATGTAGTGTCAACTGAAGTTTTTTGCACATATAGGGTTAAATGAGAAGCGTAACGCTTGTGGGACGTGGCTGGAATGTAAAATATAACTGTGTTGCACATACATGCTTATAATAATACCACGCGGGTCAGAGGGACTAAGCCCGTACTAAAACCTTAAAAAAAAGAGCCTGAATGTTAGCAGCCGTGGACAGCTGTTTCCTCCTTATTGGGCCTCATCAGCACGGCACAGCTAACAAACTAACAAGTTTGCAGGGCAGCAGGGGTCGGGCAACATGGCGGGCGCCTTCCCACAAGTTTTCCAAAGAGGATTTCTCTTGCATGGCAGGCAGTCTGGCTCCATGCGGTGTACATGACCGAGCAAGCGAAAGCATTTTTTAGTTACTGAGCAGTGAGGGCGTGCTCATCAAGCCAACACGCTCCAAAACCTCGGTCAGGTTGGGGAATTTGTCCTGTTAACTGATGTGCAGCAGGCGCCAAAGGCAGTAGAAATGGAATTCGTTGAGTCACAACTCTCTTACCAACCAGTGCGTCAGCCTACCTGTGTAGATATTGTGAATTATTCTATAGAGACAATTATGTTATAAGCATTATATTGTGCATGTGAAATAGCATTATTGATAGCATTTCTATTTAGAGATTTCGAAATCATGTAGTATATTTTACAGGCTCTGTTTGATTGGAATCTGGCTCGGCGATAAATCATTTGAATTAGAGAGGAGTGGCTGCAGTGTATTTTCTATATGGATGCATGAAGGTCCAGGATTCTCCTCTTAAAAAAATTTCGGGGAAATGTAGAAATTTGCTATTTTTGGGCATTTTGCTACTTATTTTGACGAATTACGGAATATACACTTCGTGCCACAAGAAAGTGTGTGTGCTCCAATTATATGTGTGTGGCAAACACATAACACACCTGTTGCACGGCCGCAGTTTTGAAAAAGGATACATTTCACATTGTCAGTAAAAAGAACTTTGCGTACTGTTGTTTCAAGGGAAAAGCAGATGGAGTCACACCAAAAATTAGAAAAAATATGTGCTGTCTCGCCTTCAATTCACAACAAAAAAGACTAAATGGCTTTTATCGCAAGTAGAAAATGCAGGCAATTTTATAAAAACAAATGTGGTTATTCACAAAAATTATAGCCAAACTGCGGTGCCTAATCGAAAACGTTACAAAAATAAGTTTGATTTAACTTGATCCTATACGGCCAAAAAACTTCGGTTGACACAATTTTTTCAGAAACCTTAATTTTCGTTATGCAACTGTCTCTCAACATTTTTTGTATTAGTAAATTATTTGTTACTTTAGATTTAATTATACAGAGCAAATCAATCTTATAATCTTGTTTTCCAGAAATTCTGATATTGTCAAATGGTGCTTATAACCATATCTGTATTTAGAAGTTAGAACAGAATAAATATTATCGAGCCTAAACAATTTTTAAAGAAGCTTGCATAGTGTATCTTTTGGGACATTTTTTCAATTTTTGTGGAGATTTTTTGTTTTTTTAGTTCTAGTAGAGTAATTTTTCAACATGTTTTGCAGGCCAGGCTCATCTTTATAAAATACTCATTGAATTACCAGCAACCATTTTTATAAAGATGATATCAGTTTTATCACTTATTATAACCATATTCATTGCTTACCGGTCTCTTGACTTGTCTTGCTACGAGTGTATATATATTTTTCCTAATTTTGGTACTAATTTTCTCTGACTTTAAATCAGCTGCCCTTGATTTTATTGTTGCTACAGACAGTCGTTGTTCCACTCTCAACACTCTTACATTCAATATTCACAGGCGCGTAGCCAACCAGTTTTTCTGGTAAGCCCGGATTCACAGGTTAATTGACGAGGCTTTAGCCGTCTCAATAATTTTTCAAATAATTTTTATAAGTCAAAATGGAGACCAAAAAAAGCAAAACTGCTTTTTACAATGATGGATTAATTGGAAATATTTCCAGCCATTTTAAAAGGTCTACACAGAAGCTCACTATCTGGTCGATCGACTTCACCACGTACCATTCCCCTCGGCCGTCTATGTGTTACGTCGATTTTGCGACGTGGTAATGTTTTACATAAATAATAAAGAAAACAAGTCCAGCAGAATAATTTCAAGGGACCATTTTGTATATCCTGTACCTTCATTTTCCGAAATGAAGGACTGAATGGGATGAAGAAAATTGCTAGGATTTCAGAAAAACTGGTAAGCCCGGGCTTATTTGGTTTATAGGTAACTATGCGCCTGATTCACTTACCTCTCGCAGATATGACCATTTAAAGTTAGGATGAATTCAGCGCCCTCAGAACCAATCTATACATATATGACTAGAGTACAGTCCCAAGTACTAAGCGGGCTGCCGAATTCTCTATTCTCTGTAGCTTTTTAGTTTGTGTTAAAGGAAGGCCATAAAGTACTGCCTTGCCACTATCCAATTTAGAGGTGATAAAGGCATAGACTAATCTTTCAGTGTCTGATTAAAATTTTTACAAATCTACCAATATACGTATAAGAGAACGATGCTGATTTACAAAATAATGTTATTTACAAAAGAAGATAAATTTAGATGTTTATCTAAAACTACACTCTTTTTCTTTATAAGAATATTGTTTTTAGGACCGAGGCTGGATATTTTTATTTTTTGGCCGATTTTAGGCTGAAAATATTCTTTCAACAAAATCTGAGCCTCAGCATTATTCTTAAAACATTCTTAAATTTGGCCAATTTCAGCCTCAATATTTTTATAAAGTGTATTCTCATTAAAAAAAAGTGTACATCTAGATTGCGAACTGAATTGACAGGTTGAACTACAGTTCCATTTACTTCTATGCCTTGTATTACTCCAGTCTTTGTACACTGAGGAAAGATAAACAACCCCCCTAGTCTTGCAAGGATTGCAAATCGCAGCATTATTTGCACACCAAGTATAATCGCATCCCTGATGCAGAGTTTAAGCTTTGCTAGTGGGTTAGCACAGTCCGTTCAGCAGACTGCATTCGTAAGTGTAGTTGGGTGTCATCGGCATAAATCATGCTGTCTAGATTGTGACTATTGATAAACTTTCGAACGGCGAAATCAAGGTGAATAGAATCGGTCCTAACAACGATCCTTGCGGCACACCAAAAGCCAGAGGATTACTATAGGACAAACCCATTTTTCACAGTAACTGCTGCTGAGATCTTCCTGTCAGGCAAGAATGAAACCAGTCCAACACAGTACCATCAAATTCATAGCGATGACAGAATCAATCAAGTAAAAGGGAGTGGTCGAGGAGCCACCGTAAAATATACAGCAGTCGATGGTAAAATGTTGACCAAGATTTCTTTGCTTGGACTCCCAGCGAATTCAATTAAAGAGCTATTTATCACAATTTTACTAGACTCGATCGATGGCAAAGTTTTATCGAGAGTTTGCCTGTCGGTCTTTGCTTAGACTCCAAGCCAATGCAATTGATGAGTTTATTTATCACAACAGAAAATTTTACTGGAATCAGTGGCGAATTTTTATCGAGATTTTGCTTGTTGGTCTTTGCTTGGACTCACAGCAAATTCAATCGAACAGTTAATTATTACAATAGAAATTTCACTGGACTCGTCGGTGAATTTTGATTACTGAGAATTTGCCTGTACGCCTTTGCTGCTTGGACTCTCAGCAAATTCAGTTGAACAGCTTATTTATCATAAAAACAAAAAATTATTGGACTCGATGACAAATTTTAATAAAAATTTTGCCTGTTGGTCTTTACTTCAATTCCAAGAGAATTCTTAAAATTGAATTTTAGCAGTCAATCTTGCGTTGAAAAATATCAGCCACCAGCGCCCTAGCAGACTGCTTGCAAAAAAAATCATTGTAAAAACTTGTTATCTGGCTGGGTCAGTGGCAATTTATCATGTAGGACTCCGTAATGATTTTGTGTCCCTTGTCCGGCGTTTCGTCGGCCTCAATCAAGCAAGAACTGTTTGTGTTCTTCGCTAATTCACTGATCAAAATGAAAATATCTAAATAAGTTTTGTCTTATTATGTTCATGGCCCGTTTAAATATTCAAGAAGTAAGTATTAAAGGTGAAAAAATAAGAAAATATTTTTTTAATTTGGAAAATATTTATTTACATTTTCTGAACGATCACTGTAGAGAAAATATTTAATATTTCATTTTTTTTTAATAATATTTTTATGATCAGTTCTATTTTCATAAAGTGAGTAATAGAGGTGAAGAAAAAAGAGATTATCTTATTTGGAGGAAGACTATTAGCGACTTTGATACAAAGGGAGACCCAGCTGTTTTTTCGTAAAAAATATTCCTTCTTCAAATCGTAAAAATATTCTTTTGCAAATAGCAGAATTAAAGTTTCTGTACTTAAAAAATAAATGTTTGTGCTAAGCTTTTTTACGAGCTATTAAAAATTGAACGCACTCCACTGATCTAAGATTACATGCTCTTAAAGTTAAACGTGATCTTATTTTCATTAATTTTATAGATCATAATTGTAAAGATACTGACACAACATATATTTTGAAATTTCTCCTTAAAGAAAAGCAGCATTTCCTATCATTATGTATTTGTCTAATTTCGTATTTAGCTTATTAACAATCGTGGATCTTCGTATACTGAAAACAGTCTGTTTAAATTTACTTTTTTTCCCAACCTCGTTATCAATGACAATATATGACAAATTGCCGCTCTTTTATTTCATTATAAAGACATTTTATTGATTGAAACTTTAAAACTACCGGCACACTTGTTATCGTGCAAACATTTTCACATATTAACAAAAGTAAAACTTTGAAATCTAAAAGTATTTTTACATACGAACTTTTTAGTTTGAGTTTTACTCGTTTCATGTTATTTAAAAATACTGAAAAACAACACTCATAAATGCTATAATCAATGATATTCGTTCATCTTGTTAGTCTAACTTGCCTCATGTTATTCAGAACGGTAAACAACTGCTTGAAAACAACTATCTTTCCTAATTTATATCCGATAGGTTTTATGCAGAAATTTGTTAAAAATTTTCTTTTAAAGTGTGTTGTTTAAACAATTTTAACATGTTATTAACACCATAAAAGACTGAAAACTAGAAAGGGAAGCTGCTTTCAAGCAATTGTTTACCGTCCTGAATAACCTGACGCAAATGGGAAGATAAGTAACAGATACGCTACGGAGAATCCCTTGTTAACATTAACAAAACTTTTAATAATAACTGTGCTGCAACTGGTAAAAAAACTGCCAATTGAGAAAAAAATTCTTTGACTAGTAATTCCTATGAGAAAGGTGAGTGCTGCGAGAATGCATT
>JAOBAY020083948.1:0-10614 GCA_025331085.2 Zoanthus sociatus
CCGCCCGGCGCCGCCCGCCCCGCGCCCAACTTTGCAGGCCCAGGAAAGTCCTTTAACTTGAGACTTAGACCTTGAAAATTCTGGGATATAGGCACAAAATTTATTTCTAAAAATAATAAAAATATGCTACACAGTTAAAATATTTTTGATACAACAGCACTGTAAAACAAATGTCGTGACCAAGGTTGCCAAGTTTTAAAAAATGATACCTCTGAGATTTCACGAGCGTAGTGAGTGAACAATGGAACTGGGGTCTGGGGTTAGGGGCAGAGCCTCTGAAAAATATGGGATTTCAGTAGATCTGGAGTGCTCAAATGGCTTAAAACTAAACCATTCAAATTGCCTAAACATCTTAAAATTTCTGTTATTTCACATTTAAAACATTCTAGAAAAACACAGAGAACAGACTTTACTAATAAGGTGAGATAAATCGAACTAAAACCAGACATGCTAAACGTAAGAATAAACAATTGTAGCAATGAACATAGAGTGGAATGGAATGTGTTCAGCATGGAACATGATAACCAGAAGAACTTTTGAATCACTGAGGTGTTTCATCTGAAAGAAGACCCACGAAGAAATCCGTGAGACTGTGAGAAGAGGTAAATATCTGAGTCTCGTGGCCAAACTGTACGTGAGACAACATATTTGGCAACCTTGCATGACTTTTCATTTTTAGGTACAGCCAATTTAGTAAAGCCAAATAGTAAAGTTTGTTTTGAAAAAATGTGTACATTGTCCAGGTTTTAGTTGATAGAGAAGGCCCTCAATTTGCATGAAAAGGTCCTGGAATTCGAAAGTGATGGAAAAGTTCTTGAATTTCACATCAAATATTAGATAGTGGCAACCCTGAAAATATAAATTTTGAAGAAAGTTGCATAAAGTCAAACACATGCACGAAGAATGAATGATGGTGAAACAGGAAGTATAATATTGCAAAGTTACAGAGTTTTTCTGAATACACCATGGCTAGAAATTAATGATGGCAGTTGTAGTTTGATGAGATTTAACATTGAATCAATGTTAAATAAGACAGTGTAGCAACTTGAGTATGGATGCTCCCCCTTTCTTAGTGATATTAAATTATATTTACAGATAATCATTTTATTGAAACTAGTTTTGACTTACATTTACTACATTTAGGTCAACCTTTTTTGTGAATGCCAATCATATTGTCGGTGCTCCAATGCATGCACCCGGTGTCCTTTCTAACTAACTTGACACTAATTTTTGAAAATTTATGAAATTTGTTTTTTTCATGTCTAAATTCCCAAGGCAATTAAAAAAGGCACAAACTATATCTGATTTGATTACTAGTGTGCGTAACTGTATTTTATTTATCAATTTTACATAGCTTACTCATAACATCACCAATTAGTCTCATTTAATGTGTTTTAATTTTCTAAACAGCTGTTATTAATAAATTATAATTAAATAAAAAACAGCAAAACAAAATCATGGCTACAATAGCATTTTTATTTAATTGACTTGCATAATTTACTTAATGTATAATTAAAACTTTCAATGTTTGGTTCTTATTTTAACCTTACAGTCCTAATCAGATTGGGCTTATTGTGTTTTCTTTAGACTAAGAAGGTGAGTCATGAAGTGCCCTCAATTGTTTCTCAATGATCTTTAAAGATATTGGTATGATATTGTTGAAATTAAGTAAACATACACATAATTTCAACATATTGTTTATTTTTCATCAGACACGTAATGATATTGGGCAATAGTGAAGGCATTGATCTAATTTTCATAAAATGATTACTATAGCAAAAAACAAATTGAGATTACTTTTCAAAAAATGATAAGGTACATGCCAATTAATTATACGTGTTTCCTTAAGAACAAATAGAGGAACTAGGAATTCTCATTTTTGGTAAAGTATGGCTTGAAAATGAGAGCTTCCATAGCAACACCAGTCAGCTTATTGAGTTTCATGACCAATCAGTAACATATTCTTCGATGATAAGTTAAAAGAAAAGTCACTAAATTTTGTTGCTTTACCTGCAGATTTTTATAAGTTACGGCACATATACTTTCCTGACCACCAGTCTGGATATATACAGTAACATCTCTGACAATTTTTAAAGCTTAATCTTCACAGGTTTTAAATTTTATATGTAAAACTATGACTAGTTTTTTTACCAACAATAAAAGCCATTGCAACTTGTGTTTTTCTTGTTAGAATGTCTTTACAAGAAAATTTATTGTCATTGAACATTATTATATACACAGATAAGCTATTGAATTTTATATGTTTCAATTTGTAGGTTGAATGTTTAAAATGGAGAAACACATTTGGAGTGAATGGTAAGGTATTATATGTCAGGTAATCTCATATTCCGGGAAACCACTAGTTTCAACTGTTTTTTATATATTAACTAAATGAAATGGAAGGAAAAATTGACATTTCCTGACTAGTAATTAGATGACCTAACATGTAATTAATATAAGGTGATTCCTAAATTTCAGCTAAATAGCCACTTTTTGCAATATGCAGAAAAAATCCTGCAAAGAAGAAAGAAATTGTGAGCTAAAATATTTTTAAATTGCTGTCTTTATAAATCATGCAAAAACAATTTATGTCATATATTAAGCAACTTACCCAGTGTGGTCAAAATTCCCCTTAACTAGCTATAGCTTTAAGACAATAATCTGAAATTTAATTCTGGATGGATTGATTAGTGTTTACTTCATGTTAGCTTGTGCTTCAAAAGCTGACATTCAAATTAGAAATTTGTGACTGGAAGATAAATATAATTGAGGCAGGTTCGTTCATTTCAAATTTAGACCTCATGACCTTGAAGTACAGTAAATGCAAATGGCTCTGTCTCTTGTTCTCAATCAAGTTAACTAAACCATGAAACTGCTAACATATATCGTTACACTACCTGTACCTACTCTCTCTACCTATTAAAGTTACAATCAGGATCAGGATACATTAGATCGATCTTTAGGTATGGAAGAGAGGTATAGTACTAGTGGTGCTTACATAATTGTTTCCTAGAAACCAAGATTGATTTATCTTCTCGATCATAAGTTCGATCAAACAGCTGCTGTCTCGATCTTTTTCCTTCAATTTGTTCTATGCTGATCCTCTCACATTTAATCTTACTTTTGCTGTATCTGTGTTGTACTAAAATATCCTTCGTCTGGATTATTTTTTATTATTATTATTATACTGTATTCCTACTGTACCAATCTTTTTAATCTTCATTTATTTAGCCATTTCACTTTACTCTACCCGTTGGTTCCCTCCATCTTCCTTCTTCTATTCCCCTGTGATGATCATTTCCTTTTGATATAATTGCTCTTTTCTTTTGCTCACCCTATTGTTGATCCTTCGTTTGTCTTTTCTTCTTCCCAATCTTACTGCTGTACTGGTATTCCTTTCATTGTTGATCTTTGATCCTCCCGATCATACTGCTATCATGGCATTCCTTTCCCTGTTGATCTTCCTCCCGATCATACTGCTTTGGTATTCATTTCCCTGTTGATCTTCTTCCCGATCATACTGCTACGGTATTCATTTCCCTGTTGATCTTCATCCCGATCATACTGCTATTGCATTCATTTCCCTGTTGATCTTCTTCCCGATCATACTACTATCGTATTCATTTCCCTGTTGGTCTTCCTCCCGATCATACTGCTATGGTATTCGTTTTTCTGTTGATCTTCCTCCCGATCATACTGCTATGGTATTCATTTCCCTGTTGGTCTTCCTCCCGATCATACTGCTATTGCATTCATTTCCCTGTTGATCTTCATCCCGATCATACTACTATCGTATTCATTTCCCTGTTGATCTTCTTCCCGATCATACTGCTATGGTATTCCTTTTCCTGTTGATCTTCCTCCCGATCATACTGCTATTGCATTCATTTCCCTGTTGATCTTCTTCCCGATCATACTGCTATGGTATTCATTTCCCTGTTGGTCTTCCTCCCGATCATACTGCTATCATGGTATTCATTTCCCTGTTGGTCTTCCTCCCGATCATACTGCTATCGTATTCATTTCCCTGTTGATCATCTTCCCGATCATACTACTATCGTATTCATTTCCCTGTTGATCATCTTCCCGATCATACTACTATCGTATTCATTTCCCTGTTGATCTTCTTCGCGATCATACTGCTATGGTAATCCTTTTCCTGTTGATCTTGCTAGTACTCCTGTGTGCTAATCCTTTTTTTTTCTGACTCTCTTGCTGTTTTTTCTGGACTAATCCCCCTGTGGTATTCCTCCGATCCTCCTCCTTAAATTCCTTTTTCCATTCCTCTTGTCCTAAAACCTCTCTTCTTTTCCCCCACTTTATTCCTTTGTGCTAGTCATTTCCTGTTGTTATTACTTCGTCTGTTCAGCAGAACTAATTCTCCTCTTGTTTGTTCTCTTTTTGTTATTCCTTCTGTACCGATTCTTCTTCTCTTATTGGCCTTTTCCTTGTTATTTATCATGTGCGTGTCTTTTTCAAGTTGATCCTCTTGCTTCTATTTTCTTAGGATTAAATCTTTCTTTTCTGCTGAATCTCAATCTGTTGATCTTTTTCATGCATTTCATCCCTAGCTAATCATTTTGCCGAATCACCTTTAGTGCTTTTTCTTTTGTTAATCTTCCTGAATATTCTTTTAATCTTTTTCTTGTCATTCTCCTTTTCTAATGTTCTTAAATTTGTATTCTTGTGCTGTTTATCCAGCTGAAGTTGATTATATTGCTCAGATTTTCCCTGTTAAAGTCTTGGTAATCTTTCCATTTTTCCTTTAATTTGGTCTCTTGCGGGTCCTGTTTCTTCTACTTCCTGTTGTATTGATGATTTTTTTCTCCAGTTTTAAACTTTCTTCTCTTAAGAATAACCGTATCACTTTGCTTTCCCTTAAAGTAATCTTTCTTTTGCAGATTTTCATTCCTATTTTGCTTCTCATCAACCGACAGCATCCCTACACCAGAGTCCTTCCCTCACCGATTTAACCTGCACTATATATGACAAAAGAAATGGACATGAAACTAATATAGAGTATCTACATCAGAATTTAGAGTTTTGTTTTGCTTTGCTTAATTGCTGTTAATGTGTTTTGCAACTTGTATTTTATCTCTCAATTTCTATTGCAGACCTAACTGAGAGGTTGATTGATCGCACATTATTTGAGTCTGGTTTCCTTTATTTTCATAATCAAGACAAAGAAGGAAATCCCATTTGTAAGTAAGAATAACACAGTGGTTAAGTTAGTTACTGTGTTAGATATAATCGAATGTTATCCAAGGAATTTTCAATTCCTTAATTAACTATCATGAAAGAATGAAGATACGTTTTTTGTAAATGTAAAACAAATTAAGCAGGATAGTTAAACATACGTTTTTGGGACGTTTTTTATTCTTTATTTCAATTATATATTATTATACATTGATAGTCACTTTGTTTCAACATAGTTTTTGTGGCTACTACATCAAAGAAGCAAAGACATTATTAATCATCGCTGGAAATGGACTGCAAAGCAAAAAAATCAAATCCCCTAACTGGCATTCACTCCGACGAAGGATTCCAGTCCGAAACGTCAGTATACGTACGAGAATCCTTTTTACTACTGTGTAAAATTGATCCTTTTTTAAAACTGTTTCTTTAGAACACCGACGTGGGCAGCATTTCATTTATGACATTTACAAATTCCTTATCTATCTAAAATGTTTTGTAATTTAGAGTGAACTGCAAATTATTATTTTGACATCAACTTAGGAGCGTAAACGTTTTGACTATCCAATTTAATCTTTGTTGTTAAAAACTTAAAATTCAATCAAATCCTGTTTCTTGCATATAGCATCACCTGCTTTTCAAATTAGTTGTCTTTGATTATTAACGTTACAGTTAACTTCATTGGAAGATTGTACAAAAAGAATACCAATCAACATCCAGAAGTGAAGAAGATGTTTGTCTTTTTACTAGAAAAACATGTAAGTTTTTGTTTTGGTAGAAACTCTATGGTTAACGTTGTGACATATGAGTAAATTATGAAGATCTTCGTATGAGGTGTATCTGAATTGTGCAACGTTTTGGCAACAAATTTAGAAAATCTCTCAAATGTTACTCAAAGCGATCGTCTGTACAGTGGCTCTGTGCTAATTTCTCTTGCCTATAGTCTTTGGAGAAATGAACAGTTTATGCAAAAAAATAGAGGTGGTTCAAATGAAATTGTTATCAACTTTTTTTCCGACTATTTGAGCTGACTTTGCTCATTTATTGTTTCCCATAGATTTCCTGTTTCATTTTTCGTAGTTCAATGCAATCCCTCGCGAAAATGTAACACGAAGACCTCAACTAAAAGCACAATATTGATAGTAAATTATATTTTTCTACATTTTTCATTTATTTTTCAGTTTAGGTGTTAATATTTTGTTAATTAGTGATTACAGGCTCCCTTCTACAAATAGAATACGAATACAAATCCTTTATAAGAACTCCCCGAAAGGAGCTTTTGAGTGTCATTTTTAACAAGCAAACACGGGTCAACATTTTGAGGATCTTAGATGGTTCGCCACAACGGCTCAATAGTACATGTCTTCAATGAAGTATACAAACCAAAACACCCGAGAATACTACCCTGCACGACAACCACAAGGATTCTTTTAAGTTCCCTTATCAGGGCTCGATAGAATCCCCGTCCAGTCGTCAGGGGCAAGTAGATTTTGATGTCCGACAAGTAACTTTTCACAGTCACTTGCCCAATGAACAAGTGCTCAGACAAGCCCTCCAAGTACTTGGGAAGCTGAAAGTTGTCCCGGGCAAGGAAGAATTCATGTTTTTGTCGAGCCCTGCTTATTGAGGGTCGAGAGACTTGGCCTACCTACCTTCCTTATCCAGGAAGACGTGATGGTCTAAACATTTGATGTAAGAGCAAAATCAGGTGCTTTTCCTCAATTATTTTAAGACCCTCTGTGTTGGACAGGTTGGGAATCGAACCCGCGCCTCGTGGCAGTAGACTAGGACCTTACCAATTAAGCTAACCAGGCAGTGCTCAGTTGAAAGATAGCTTTAGATGAGGTTTACTTTATTTGTCTGTCTTTTTTTCTTATATAGGCTCGTTCCTACCCTGGGAAAAAGATTTTCTTTATATTTGATATGCAGGAAACAGGTTTAGCAAATATGGTAAGAACTTGTGCGCTAGTTTTTTATATTAGTCTAAAAGTGTTTGGAACATAGTGATATCAAATAGTAAAATTGTAACCTTTTACCTTATGGATGACATGAGTCATTGATGACGTGTAGGAGTAAAATGCCGTCACTCACTCACTAATTCACTGGGCTGATTAGTGGATGCATTGGATTATAATTTTATATTGGAAAACTTTATTTCTATTTCTCCGACAGTGCTCAAACTCACGATCGTTCGCTTTTCGAGTTGATGTTCAAAAGCAGGTGTTCTAACCACTAGGCAATGCCGCAGAAATTAAATATTTAACTTTTAATACGTCATGGATTTCAAACAATCATACACAATGTTGGAGCCGGTGTAGATTTCACCTTGAAGATTAAATGTTTAATGCAAATGCAAGCAAATCTAGGAGACTTTATTTTGTCAATATTTTTTGTTTTTCGCTTTTTAACTTTGTTTTGTTAAGTATGTGAATTGTATTTCACTATTTGTGAGCAGCATTTTGGCAAAATGAAAACAGATTTATAATTCAGTCGAGAATTACAGCTTTAGAAATGAACTAAAGCTGAGAAAGTCGGTCAAAGGTCAAATAATGTTGCTATATTTGTTGGCTTTTAGCTTAGGGAAATTTTTAAAAAGACAGCTGAAAAAATATCTTTTGCATTTCACTGTGTGGTCAGTGCCCCAAAAGGGCAATCTGGTGCCATTTTAAAGAACAATATAAAGCTGAAATTTATGAAAATGTTAAAAAACCTATTAATTATGATGCATTTTAGGGCCGGTTCATACGTCGCATATCTGCCGTGTCGAATTCAATTCAACGAATTAAATTCGGCAGAAATTCGACGTCTGAATCGGTTGCCGCATTTCTGCCGCACGTTCGACTGGTCTTGTCGCATTATCCGACAGAAATGTGACACCGATTCAAACGTCGAATTTCTACCGTGTCGAATTCAATTTAACTATAAAAATCTGCGATGAAATGTTTGCTAACATAGCAAAAAATATATATTTACACGACGTTTCGACGTTTCCTAAACGTCATTATCAAGTGATAATTCAATTCATACATTATTAAGATACTTACGTGAACTTACGTAAACTTTGTAACATTTTTCCGCTGACCGACATATACACGGCAGTACAAATTCAAAGAATTAAATTTGGCAGAAATTCGACGTATAAATCAGCTGTCGCATTTCTGCCGCACTTAATTGAATTGAATTTTACACGGCAGAAATGCGACGTATGAACCGGGCCTAAGTGTAGTATATCAGTTGTAGAAATAGAATCTCTGTTTTAATATTGTAATACTTGTAGTATTTTCACACACCCCGCCTAGACACATATAAAGCTACATGCGAGTGCGTGATACTGTATGATTAATTTTTCTTGCTTAGATTAATGGCATTGCAATACAGTGAACTCAAATTGCATATTAGTGACTTTCAGTTCGTAGTTTGTTTACAAATTTTATCTTGTGAATTTACGTCTTTTGCAGTCAAAAATGTTGCAATCAAACAAAGACTTGAGCCAAGAGCACACCTTCAGCTCACGCCCTGCGCTCTGGCCGTTCATGCGTCGTGGTGTGGCCTATTGGATCGACTCGTCTAAAAATGTAAGTAAACGGAAGAATTTGTAATTTATCCGATTCTTGGCAACTTATGTAATGAAATGAACACGATAAATTACATGCAAGGTTTGTAGCAAAACAATGAGTCATTACAATACACACCTTTCATTGCACGGCAAAAGATATGCTTGAATGAAAAAAGCTAAGTTGTGCTAAAGCAGCAGGGAGAATGTCGAAATCGATCACAGTTTATTTGCTTAATTTGTTTGGGAGATAATAAAAATCATCAAGGCCCCGTCCATACATATCCGAATAAATTTGAAAACGCAAAAATATTTTTATATATACGCTTTCCGTCCACACGTATCTGCATAAAATCCCTATACAAACCATAAACGTTTGAAAACACCACTGGAAATTTTTAAAATAACAACAACATCGTTTCCGTGTGGAGGGCAAAAGAGTAAAAATTGAAAAACGCTGACTTAGCTACTATGAACAAGTCTACTACAAACCTTGTGCGCCATGTGTGATTTTCTGCTACTAACATGGCGGAACTACGGTCGAAAACGATTTTGAAAAAAGAGTACGTGTGGACGTGGAACTTTTTGCAACCGTGAAACATTTTTGCCCATTTCAATTTATCCAGATACTTGTAGACAAGGCAGGCCAGAATTTATCAGTAACGAATTCCATCCTAAAATGTTCATTTATTTCATAACATTTTTTTTATTTTTTTTTCATTTTTTGATAACATACAGAAGCAGATTTTCTGTATTGGGAACCCTGTGGTGTGGTGGACTGGGGCCCTGTCCATTCCAGTCTACCTCGGCATACTCCTCATTTACCTGGTGCGGAGAAGGCGCGGCTTCCAAGATCTGGATGAGAGTAAGTCATAAAATGGTACTCGTCTGTGTTTGTAGGAATTTTATGTGTTTATAAATTGCTCATGAACCGCCCTCAGAAAAAACGTGGCGTAACACACCATTTTATTGATGCAAATTTTTGTTCTCTCCAGTCTTTTGTGGGTGCAAAAAACTGCAAATCTGGTGAATTAATAAGATAAAATGTGACCGAGTAATACTCTTTTGCCCCCAGAGAGGACTGAAACTGGCAAAAATTTGTATTAGTAAAATGGCGTATTTCTCTACTGGGGCCTGGGGCATACCTGTTTATGCATGCAGTTACGTTGCTTTTAGGACTGCGAGTTTGGGTAAGGGTAAGTTTGCATTCACAGGGCTCGACAAAAATGTGAATTCTTGCTTGCCCGGGACAACTTTCAGCTAGCCCAAGCACATGGGGGGCTTGTCTGAGCACTTGTTCATTGGGCAAGTGATTATGAAAAATCTCTTTCCCGACCTCAAAATCCGGCTACTTGTCCCTGACGACCGGACGGGGATTTTGTCGAGCCCTGATTCATAATTACCTCCGCCAAGTAGGGTATGTTTTTGGCAGGGTTTGTTTGTTTGTGGGTTTGTTTGTTTGTTTGTTGGTTTGTTTGTTTGTTTGTGGCTTTGTTTGTCTGTTTGTTTGTTAGCAACATAGCTCAAAACCTTATGGACACATTTTGATGATATTTTCAGGTAATGTGGGAAATGGGATGAGGAAGAAAGGATTAAATTTTGGTTTTGATCTGGATAGCAGTCTGGGTCGAAAAATTTATAAAAGAATTCTTTAGCAATGCGAGATGGGGCTATTTTCAACTTATGTATATGTAATTTCATAATAAATAATCAGGTTAATACAGGCAATAGGTCGTTATGATATTGACAAACCGTCAGCTTACAATTAAAAAGCTAAATCCTTTACGAGCGTAGTGGCCCATGGAGCCGGCGCTTATCTCCGGTTTCTGTAGTGTTAAGCGGATGAGAGTCTTTGACTCCCCCTGGAC
>JAOBAY020083958.1:0-10613 GCA_025331085.2 Zoanthus sociatus
AATGTTTTCAAACAATTTTTTTTCCATCTTGATCAAAAACTATCTCTGCTTTCTTTGCCGTTTTTTCTTAAAACCCCAACGTACTTTTCAATGAGAAAAGCCGCGCGCCCCATCGCCATGTTTATTTTACACTCGTAAGTGGAGTCAAATTTTTAACTGAACTTGCTTTGCCTTGAGATTGAAACTAGAATAACAACTGTTCGAAATGGCAAACTGAAGGCTGCTGTACAACATCGCCCGCATAATGGCGGTCAAGCTTTCCGTGTGAGAGCCTCGCTTTGATTTTGACAAAAAAACAACTCGAAAAAAGTCTTCAAATTAGAGGTCCCCTCCTTGGCGTTTTCACTTGTTCAAGAGACACGTGACCAGCGTGTACCAGGGTCTCTTTTCTAAGAGACCCTGGGAACGAGGTTGAGCGAAAGTTCCCGCTGTATTTATCACTGAAATTTTGCGCAAAATTATCAAGGAGAGACATTATTCTATCTAAAGCTATATCTGAATAAAAAAGAAAAGCATGGAACGTAGCATTTTGACGTTGTGAATTCAGGCGGTAACAACTTAATTGCGGGTGCAAGTATTAACTCTCTGTTAGTCATGAACTAACACAATGCCAGATTTTTATTTATTTTTAAGGACATGGACATTTTTTTTTGGCCTAGTGAGGGGAAAGTGGCTAAGGTGATTCCCCTTTACAAATCTGGGTCCCTGGCTGAAATTGACAATTATAGACCTATCTCAATTCTCCCTACTTTTTCAAAGATCTTGGAAAAAAATAGTCTACAAGCAGCTAATGGCTCACTTTGAACGTCATAGTTTACTTTTTGAATATCAATTTGGTTACCGTTCGAACCGCTCAACAGAACTAGCTGTTACTTACTTTACTGATCTCATTAGAAAGGAGGTCAACAATGGTAAGGCAACAGGAGCAGCTATCATCGACTTATCAAAGGCATTCAATACCATCAGTCATTCTTTTCTATTAAGTAAACTGTCCCGTTATGGCGTATGTGATATGGAACTACAATGGTTTCTGATTATTTATTTATTTGCAAGCAGATCGTTCAATTTAACGGTGTTCTTTCTAAACCAAATTCAATTAACACTGGAGTTCCTCAAGGAAGCATTCCTGGGCCTCTCCTTTTTCTCATTTTTTTAATGATGTACAAAGTCCCCTTTGTCACTGTAACATAATTACTTATGCTGATGATACAGTAATTTTTACATCCTCAAGTGATATCGATGTGATACAAGGCAACCTTTCTCAGGACCTGGACAATCTCTCTAACTGGTTTTATGAAAATGAACTTATCTTTAATCTGAAGAAGGGTAAATCCGAGGTGATGCTGTTTGGTACTGGAAAACGTTTAAATTTGTATCAAGGCTGTCAAGTCAAGCTATCACTCAATAACTCTCCCATCAACACCACTACATGTTATAAATACTTCGACGTGCATCTGGACCCAACACTTACTTTTGAAACGCAATTTCAAAAAATGTACAAGAAGGTAGCGGGAAGAGTGAACCTCGTACGGTGCATTCGTTCTAGTGTTGATACTTTTAGTGCCCAACGAATTTATCAATCGATGATTATGCTAATATTTACTTATTGCAGCTATAATAGTCTTGGATGGTCAGAGCCCCGCAAACGCATGATCTGCTCCATTCAGACCCGAAGCCACGAAATTATTTTGCCAAAATGCAGTCTGCAGAATCATGATCTTCGATTTTAACAATTGACAACTTTTTACAAAAGAGAGCATGCTGCTTCGTACTTGACTGCCTTAATGGAACTATATGTTACCCATTTAAAGATTACTTTCAACGATTACATCATAACGTTTTAAATACTAGAAACAATGGGAAAACAGTAAAACTACCAAAGGTCAAACTGGATTTTGCACGCCGTAGTTTTTATTTTTTAGGTGCCTCATTGCCGTTAAGTTTAAGAAATAATAATTCGAGAGTTTTATTTAGGAAAGCTTTGGCTATTATAGTTTTTCATGGTTTTTAACTTAGCGCATTTTTTGCTTATGTGTAATTATCATTATTAGTTTTTATAATTCTTAGTCAGCAGGACTCCATTGATAACAGTACTTTGTACTGAAGGGTGATCCTGGGTAAATATTCCATTTATTTATTATTATTAGGACTCGGTAAAAAAATATTTTCTTAAATCCCAAATAGATGTAGTTTAACATATCAAAAAATAATGGAGTTCAAATGCACTTTAAGACGACTAAATAATTGCCAAATGTACCTGTCTAAACAACTCAGGGAAGTCGTAGACATACGTTGTTCCCAAGGACTGGGCGGAGAAACGCTTGAGCTGTAACGAGATTGACGTTTGTTTTAAAGAGGAGAAAAGATGACGAACAGTTTTTGTCTGACAATAACAAAGAATTCAAAACAAAGAATTCAAAAACCCTAAATGCAAATATAATCAAATCTGCGTTTTATGTTGATGGGTTTTGGAACCTCCAAAACTGTTTCCTGGAAAGAGAAAAAACCTCTATCCATGGAAAGAGAAATAACCAGACAAAGTCAATAAAAATAATTTGCTTTTTAGAACTAGATAAAAAATTAACATTAGAAGGTATAGTTAAGGCACACTATGGCACTGGTTATGAGTTTTTGGAACCAAAATGGTTTTGGGAAAAATGTAAAAGTTGAAGCAATCTTTGTATTTTTAATTCTTTCCTTTGATAATGATAATGATGAATAATTTCCTTTGGTTTTGATAGTAGTTCTTGTAGTTAATCCCTGAATGAAATCTATTTAAAGGCAAGGCCGTTGCACAAACTGGGCACAACCGTTATTGACCATAAATGTCCTACAACAGCAAAAGGCAAGTACAACTTACCTGAAGATGGTCTTTGGTTACGTACGGAGTGTTAATTGGAAGACCGTGCAGGGAACCTTGCTTGCTGCCATAGGACTCGAAAACAACCTTAAAATTAAACATGTTTTAGTATCGCCATTGATGTAAGCAACAAAAAAACAAAGAATTGATTTACACCCCTTCCTCCCTTGACAGTTTTATTTCACTCAAAAAAAACGCGCACAGTTATCCTTAACCTCAATTCGAGTCAAAATTTCGAAAGCTTTTAAAAATGTTGTATAGATTAATGGCTTATATGTGATAGCACATACAATAAATGGATTTTTATCTTTTCAGTTCTACACAATGCAACGTTTTACAACTTAATACTCAAAACATCTAATTTATTGCTATACAAATGATGCCGAGTTGAAATTTCAAACGTTTAAAGGAATATTGAAATGGTCACCGCTTTTTATTTCATAGTCACAGCACAAAGAATCATTAAAATTTTTTTCTTTTCTGCATAAAGTAGAGTACATACAACTGAACTTTAAAACATTTGATTCAAATGTGTACAATACCTTTGTTGTACAAATGTAGACTAAATGAAAAATAACAAAGGACTAGTGTGGTTTATCTATACAAACTTTGACAATTTGCCTACCTGTCCGGTCCGAGAATCAAGTGCCTCGCGATACATACTGAAGTCTAACAGGTAGCCAGACTGGTTGGAGATGAACAACCGTAACGGAATTTTTTTCCCATTTGGAGTTAACCTTCGAAAAACCATGTAATGTATTAATAATGAGGTTAAAAAAAACTCACAGGCACTGTCTGACTTTCACAATACTACAGTAGGATTATGAAAACAAAATTGTTAAATTTTAACTGTTCTCTGAGTTTATCAGCAATGCCATAAATTATTTTATAAGAATAACTGAACAAAATAGAAATTTGAGTGACCTTTGATTTGAAATCACACGGCAAATGTAGTTCTTGTAAAGGTTTAACAACATTATTGAAAACTGATGGGCAGTTAAACAAAATATAAACCATAACAGCGGTTGACAATAGACCGTTTTGAAGAGTTTTAATTTTTAATTTCACGTGTGTAATTATGCACTAAAATATGTGTGCGATCAAGATGTCTCTTACGTCTATTTTAGACACAAATGCAAGAGACAAAGTGTCATCAATAGGAACATGGCACAAGATCTGTAATCCAACCTGATATTTAGTTTCATCTCTGCCTGAAGCACTCGGAGTCTCCATAATCGTCGACCATAGCGCAACACTATCTGCCGGATACTCTCCTCAATCTAACACAAGATCAAAGTATGCGTGTTTTCAAAATTGAATATAAATAAACTTCCGCCTAGTGTCATCGACATATAACTTTAAAAAGAGAAAGAAATGATTCCTCTACAAACGATAATTAAATATCAAAGTCTTTCGCTTTACTTACACGTACGAGTTATTTTTAACTCTCAAACGTATTTAGTTACTTGTATATATATTTATGAACGAGCTTCATACATACTTTTCAAGGCAACAAAAAGACACTTACTCTGTTGGGTTCAATAATAACACATGGAACGAAATGCAAGAAGATGTGATTGCAATCAGTTCTCTTGGGCTGCAAGACAAAAAGGATTACATTAAAGGTTTACTGCATAAAGAGAACAAAAATTCTCGGACAATTTTAGACAATCGCTTGCAGTTAGGTAAAATGAAAGATATAAAAATATCAGTCTATCATATTCCGAGAGTTGACATCAGGAATCCCTGTACAGGAATTTTAAAACTTATTTCTTTCCTCAATACAGAAACAGAAAACACAAATGCGTATATTAGGTCATGTTTTCACAAGCGTAGAAAAAAATTTCTTGTGACTGTAAGTTTGTAAGCGTGAAAGTGAGAAAGCCTATAACTGCTCTGAAAGAACGTCTGACTATAAAATAAAAGCAACTGTCCTAAGCTACTTGTAACTATCCCGTCTGGTGTCAACATGGTCCTATCAATTACAAAAACACTCACACACTGACTGAATGCAACCTCGAGGTTGTCCAAAGCTTCCAAAAGTTGAATTTCACTTTCTTTTTCCATGTACTCGAATGATGCTTCCTATTGTAACAAGAAGTAACACAGCCGTGAATCAATAAAAAAACGAACTCAACACCGTCACGCTTTTATTGTTTATTATTTCGTAAAATGAAAGAGTTGATTACACGTACCTACCACTTCTTTGTTACTATACGGTTACTCTGGAATATCATATCATACTGCACTAACAAAAGATTTTGTTTCAACAACAGCTGGTCAGTACTATATAGTAATAACGTTTCCCCGCTACAGGTACGCAACTAGCATAAGTGTAGGAAAGATAAAACGCACATTAGTTTTCAGGAATGTATGTATGTAGTACGACATATAAGGAATTGGGCCCAAAAATATGGTGATATTCCACTAAATCAGATTTCGTTTTTTAACTGGCTACTGCAAATTGAACTTTTCGACTTTCTAATACTTTAAAGGAAGAACATGATTAATCAACTAATGTCATTATTTCATTAACTTCATCAATGTAACTTACAAAGGTCCTTCCAAAGTTAAAAGATACAGATATACAATCAAAAATATTGAAATAATCAAGCATGGTTAGTTTATTGATCTTCACCATTAAATGTTTAACATATAAATGCACAATGTATGTATATATGCATGTAAATACTTGGCTTTAAACACTAACCTTTGTTACAAAATCTGAATGCCTAATAATACTTCGGATGAAGAATCTGTGGTCAGTTACTTCGGCATTGGCTGAAACCTACAGTAACAGGCAAACACCAAAACAGAATCTTAACTGGGACGCGAAAAGACGAAAATGTATAGAACAAAAAACCAGCGATAAATGGTTTAGTAGTCTGAAGGTAAATTCAAACATTAAATTTACTTGGAATGTATTCTACTTCCCAGATGACAAGCTTAAAAACAGCAGAAGTGAATAGTAGTTTTAGTCTGGTTCAGCTCTGGAAGCAATTATAGCTGCTGCCAGTTGTAAAACTAAGAATAAAGACAGTAAAGATATAACAGGTGAAGATAGAAACTGGTATGTTTCTAGAATTTAAATAAAAATTTCTCAACTGACCTGAAAAAGTTTGAAAAGATGTTAAAAAATGTTGGTAAATTTTCGGCAACCGATTGCTGCCTTCCTCAGAGTTCAATTAAAATGTTTTAAGTTGACGCTTTCTTTGAATTCATTTCTCGCTCATTTCACTGAGTTCGGTTCAACCATGGAATGAAAGGATTCCAGATATAAGCACTTTTGTTTGTTTTTAATTCGCCCGTTCCAAAAATTTTATTTAAATGCGAACATTGACGGTCCAAATAATACTAGTTTCCAGAAATTATCAAAATTTACGTCACACAGTTCATTTTTTTCATTATCATTATCTTAACCACCACCAAACATCACAATTTCCCCACAATCACCAAAATCATCACTACTGCAACAATCATAACCACCATTCTCGACATACATATATTCATCAACTCCATCATCAAAATTATCAACACGTCATCACTTTCATCACCACCATAGCCATCATCATCATCATCATAATCACCATCATCTTCATCACCACCATCATTATCATCATCATCACCATTATCATCACCATCATCATTATCAGCACCATCATCATCATCACCATCACCATTATCATCATCACCATCATTATCATCATCATCACCATCACCATCATCACCATCATCATCACCATCATCATCACCATCATCATCATCACCATCATTATCATCATCACCATCATCGTTATCATCATCACCATCATCATCGTCACCATCATGATCATCATCATCATCATCACCATCATCATTATCATCATCACCATCATTGTCATCATCATCACAATCATTATCATCACCATAATCATTATCACCATCACCATTATTACCATCACCATCATCATCATCACCATCACCATCATCATTATCACCATCATCATTATCACCAACATTTATCATCTGTCATTACCTGCCAATTTGAACTTTATATTTAAAGAAGACTTGTCTAGTTAAAATGTAGTGCTTTTTTAAGCTCACAAACTTTGTGTTAATATATTTCATTTATATTTACTTATCAATATCACCACAATCATCATTATCATAATTTCATACATTAACACTTAAGAGGTATTCTGGTTACCTTCTTAGCAGAGCCAAAGTACAGATGAAGGCTGTGGTTGTCCACAGGGATAAACTGCAAGTCAAAATTCCTCAGTCGGTTGATCTCCAGTTGATATGCAAGAGCTGGTTCAAGATGGCGGTAGATTTTATCTTCTTCAAACTAAAAACAGAACACGAACAGATCAAACCTGGTGTACGTTAACCAAAATCCTATTTACAATAGTATAAAGGTGAAAAAACGCCAAAACTTGTTTCTGTTCTGAACAATTTCGTCGCCTAAAACAGAATTCTTTCAGTAACTATGATATAATTCTAAACAGCGACTCTGTTACAAAACTTTTACAGTCTCTTTTTTATATATCTAAATGATCTGAGTTCATGTAACATCCCTAAAAATACTGTATCTTAAATGAAGTTTCAACTAAATGCTTACATCATCTTGTGCTCTAAACGTGAAGAACCAAGGAAGCGTGCCCTGAAATTATCAAACATCAAAACTTAGCACAAAGTCAACGACAACAACAATGGTAGAATAGAAAATAGTATCAACAGCAGAAGCACTAGTAAACAACGTTGATAATCATAAGAGTACAAAAGGGACCAATGCTCATCATAATGACTGAACCACGTTCTAATCTTTCCTAGGATTAATGAATTATGATGAATTTACAAATGACAGAGACATAGCTTTAAAACCAATGTTGACAACCTTAATAAAACTGAGTCATGGAAAAAATGGGGAATGAAAATCGCACCACTGAGAGAGCTTTCAACACAAATAACAAAAATATCATAGGCGATAAACTGAGTAACAGTGAGGAGAAATTCAAATAAAAGTAATATTGTCCAGTACTTATGATCTTCGTTACCACGATCATATGTGTCAAACAAGGTAGGAAAGATTACTGATGAAATACTTGATAGCAAAAATAATAAAGTGCTGAACAACACCTGAAAAACATTTTAATTGAAAGATTTTACTGAACACAATAGCTAACTGAAAACGATACAGGATACAGAACATTTGTTTGGCTACTAAATAACAAAGTAAGAAAAAATTACACATTTAGCCTCAAGAAAAGTTAACATAGCAAACGAGTTC
This sequence comes from Zoanthus sociatus, assembly GCA_025331085.2. Classification (NCBI taxonomy): domain Eukaryota; kingdom Metazoa; phylum Cnidaria; class Anthozoa; order Zoantharia; family Zoanthidae; genus Zoanthus; species Zoanthus sociatus. The sequence continues at coordinate 8,130 of JAOBAY020083958.1, forward strand.
TCTAGCGTATACAAAGTAAGATCCCACATTCTTTTCCTCTTCTGTTCGCAAAAAAAAAAAAATCCCAGTACAGTAATAAAGAAAAGAAAACCTGTACCTTGCAGTCACATAAAAGGTAGGTTATTCGTCGAATCCCTTTTTCCTTAAGAATAACTTTCTGTAAGGTGAACATAAATGACATATCATTTACCAAAGCTTAGACAATTTTAACGGAAGTCTGTAAAACAGTATGAACAACAAATTTAAAAAATGACATTTTTTAGTTAATTATGAAGATTAACAATAAAAAGCTAAGTTTCGTCGTCATCTCGACGACATCGTCAGGTAAGATGGCAAAAAAAAGTCTAGTCAATTGATATACTTATGCAATAATTATGCAACTATAGATTCAAGTGAAGATAGAGATTACTGAAATGTAAAAATGCAATAATAAAGAGATCTGTAAGATAATTAACATACTGACGGAAAATAATAGAAAGAAGCTACATAGATCGTAATTAGGTGTAAGCTAGTAATAGAATAAAGGACTGCAACGTAATAGGAAATACAAACACACACACACACACAAAAAGAAAAAATACAACATTTTCACATTGTTTTATTTACAAAAGTGGACGTCGTAAGAATGATGGTATTTACTGACTCGGACTAGTTGTATGTACTGTCAACAGAATAAACAGGTACATACGAATCTAAATACAACCTTCGTTCCTTGAAGGTTGAGTTTTGTGTGTACAATCGCAGCACTGTAACGTTTTCACTTTCTTTTTTTGTATTGTTCAAAAAGGAATTGAATCCTTTGCTCTATTTGCTCCTAAAAATCATGTCGTTCGCTTTAATTTTTAAAATTTATATTTTTAATCTTTCTTCATGTACAGCTTTTTTGTAATATCTACAATATTCTTCTTGAACTACGCCATTTTAATTATGTACCATTTATTTTAATGATTTTTGTTTGTTTAAACTCTTGCTTCAAGTTTGTGGAGTCATTAATCATGCCGTACAATGCGGTGAACTCAGATTACAAATAAAAAGGGTTAAAAACTTTCACCTCGCATTTTGCTTACAAGTAGAAACACTTTCATGCTTCCTGTAATATTAAATTTGTCAGTCACTATGCGGCCAGCGTGAGGGCCAATCAGTTGTGCATCAGTCTCTAACCCTTAAATATAAAACCGTGTTAAAATTGAATGATTGCACATGGCCGATGGTAAATGTAAGAAATGCAATTTACTATTTTGCTGCTTTAGTGAGACCAATCAATATGAACCACTTCTTCATATTAAAGACTAAGTCTACAGCTGACTTCGCCGCAAGTCGTCATGAATAATTTATGGCCTTACCTGGGACTTGGTAAACTCGTACACTTGCTCGTTCAAAAGAACTGGGTCCTTGTTTTTCTTGTCGATCTTTATCGCCACATTGATGATGTGAATAGGTTCTTCTTCGCACGGAGAAGGCTAAAAAATCATTGGCGTATTATTATTTACACGTAAGGCTTCTTAGCATAACTTGTAAGGATCACTTCAAAAAGTCATCATATTATTTCGTGTAGAGAGCACGGATTTTGATTGGTTAAAATAATTTTATCTTTTTAATTATCTTTTCCACAATAAGGTGAATAAGCTTATTTTCAAATAAAAAGAATAAAAATTCATTGGCGTACAGTATTACACACAATGGCTTTTCCATGTTGGCTCCATGCATTGTACGGATCAATAAACAAGTAACTTTATTACTTTCTGTAACGAGCACAACTTTTGGTTGGTTAAAACAAGAACGAAGGGAGTTTTATGTTGTTTTGATTGGTTTAAACGTCTATCGTCATTCACATAAAATAAAAGTTCATCAAATGATGATGATTACACGTACACAATAGTGAACATTATAGTATAGTTTTTACTATACTATAAAGTTCACTATTGTGTTCACCATTACTACATGTAGAGGAAACAGGAATAAACATTACTTTTCATTGTTTAAAACAAAGTTGAGGGGAGTTTTATCTCTCTTATGATTGCCTTAAACATCTATTGTCGTCTACATGAAGTAAAAGCCAAAGTTGCTCAAATGATTGCGAATATTTGACGTGAATACTATTCTCATAGAACGTGGCAACCAGAAGACACAAAACAGCTTCACGTACCATTTACAATGAATTGGATAAAACAGCTCTACATATTCGACCAACAGAGACGAGCGAGCATTCATGGACACTAGTACTTGTAGTAAATCGATGAAATCATTCTCGCAACAAAAACTGTATTACTGTTCATTTTAATGGCTATAAGTACTTGGTATAAGCAACGTATGTGCTATCTAAACAAGCGTTGCACAAATAGAAAATTGGTAGGTACATTGCTAAATAAATAGACAGACGGACAGACAGACAGACAAACAAATATAGTTATAATTAACATTTTATATTACGCGCGCCCTGATTGGCTGAAACAGTGTACTTTATCAGAGTACAGATGTACGGAG
>JAOBAY020083968.1:0-10613 GCA_025331085.2 Zoanthus sociatus
ACTTAACACTTTATTCTACTCCAAAAATTCTGAAAAATTCGAGATGCTTCCTTTGCATTCCGTCTGTGACTTAATTGGACGGCGATATCATCAAAAGTAATGCTAAAAGCAGTCAAAAAGTGCCGTTTAACCGTAATGCCCCCTTAATCGATCATTTACAGTACTTCATTCACATTGTTTCCCATCCCCACGCTGAAAGAAAATTTTTGTATACGAGGCAGCTGTCGAAGCAAAAATAATAATAAATGCCGAGAAAGTTATTTTTTTAACAAATATAGCACAGAGGGAATGTTTCATGTCAAAACTATTGTATTGCGTGAGTGAACTCGCTCTTAAATACCGACAACGACTTGGCTGGTATAATTTTGTAGCTTCTGTCTTCTGAATATATTATAAGAGTTTGAAGGAAGAAAAGTTTTAAATTTTCAGCAAAAGAAGGGAGATTGAAAATAAAAGGAAGAACTCATGAAAAATCATAATTTAAAAGTGAGTATTTAAAAATGTAGATTGGCATCAGCAGTTCATAACCGTACTTCACAGCAAACCGGACTTTCGGCAGTTTCGCCCCGGATTAGGCGGTGCGGTTTCTCTTCAATATAAAAGCGTTCGTTTTTAGATTTTTTATCGAAATATTTTATGTGATTGTTTTGTATATTTGTATTATGATTAGTGTAATGAGGGTCGTATGTTAGAAAACTCCTTTGTGGTGTTAATCGTGTTTTTTCCTCTCAAAATAAAGTTTTTTTAAAAATGTATTGTATTATATTGTATTGAATTGTTCCCAGATTTCTCGCGGCACATCTTGTGGTCAAGGTGGGGCAAGCGCTCAAAGAATTGTGGGGCTGTATTCCCAAACATGGATCATGTAAATAGCCTGAGCAATGGCGGCTGAATTGTAATCATAGAAGTCGTAGAGCATGGAAAGCTGATGGAAAATGCCTTTGATCAGGGCGTGTAAAATTTATCAAACTGTTTTCATTGAATCATGGAACTATACCAGACTCACGATAATTTTATAATCCAAGATGGCGATCGAAGTTTATGGTGCAATCGACTAGATGGCTCTCTGCTCCCACGTAGAGGTAAACACTCGTGAAGCCGGTTTACAACACGTCGTCTGTCATTGAGGTTTTTCGTTTATTAACATCTCTATATCGTGCTTTACTTTTAGCGGAAGACATGCGAGAAGCATGGAGTCCTGTTTGTCGCGGTGTAATTTATGGCCTCGTTGGAAAGCTGCAGTTTTTCCCAGGTAGGACAAATTTGACGTGCAGCTGCGCTGAAAATTGAATAGGTTTGCGAAGCGTAGACGCTGAGTTTATCGCTCTATGACTTGAAACTTTAAAACAACAAGTTGATTTGGTTTGTTATGGTCTTTTTTAATGTTACTTCATTTCTGGCTTTTTTTTAAAAATGTTTAATAGGTTACTGTAAGTAAGTTAATATTTACGTTTTGCCATGTGCATTTCTGTTTACTTGAAATCTTGTTTTCACAATCTTTCTAGGTTACGCTGCTCATAGATAATTCGATTTTCAATTTCATTTGAAATATCTTGGTGGTGATCAACTCAGGTTTACAGCTTGACACATTTATATTGTGCATGCATGTAATTGTATAAATTTCCAAGATTGATGCTATGTTAGAACGACATATATTTTGTGTCTCAGTCTGATTTCAATTGATTGAATAAAACATTAAAAAATGCAAACTTAAAATGAATATATAAAACCCAGATTTAAACTTGATATTTTACAAAAGGTTTAAAGCACATGTGTATAAGATCAAAGAAATGTTTGTTTTTAAAAAGGTTGTTTTCCACGATCTTTTGATAATACCACCTGTTTCGCGTTGGTTCAGATAAATCGTGGAGCGCAGTGTTCAATGCAGCATATATTAAATTAATATTGTTCATATGTTTCATGAGAATATTTTAAGGCAGCCAGTAATTTCTAAAAATAAATGCCCCAAGATATCTGCTTGTGGTTAGTTTTGTGAAGCATAATTTTATTCATTTTATTTTTATTTGAATTTGTAAAATTATGCAAACAATCACACTATAAGTCTATATTTAAAAAAATATATATATGTGCCAAGTAATTTTAATGTCATTTACAATTTTAAAACTAATGTTTTAAATATTTTTGTCTTTTTAAATTATTTAAAAATAATTATAATTTTATTCAAACATTTTTATTGTGAACACTAATATAATGCACAATAATGAAGTGTTCACGATATTATGGAGAATAATTTGAAATATATCTAGCTTGTTGTGGTCAATAAAGATATAGGCAGATGTTACCTGTTATTCGCAAAGAATAAAACACATAAATTACATTTTTCTGAAGGTAACTGCTTGTGGGGTTTGGCAAGGAAAACAACTAAAATATCAGTTATGAAATTGTAATATTTTTATTGATACATTAAATCCACATATAACCAATAAAATTGAACACTTCCTATATAAATTATAATTTACTAGAACCACTTCCTGGTTATTACTGTGCCTAGCTTAGAGTTTTGTTAAATCTGTTTAGTCCATGCTCTCGGATCTTATCGCTAAGTAATCGCTGGCCGCTTGCCATGGACAGAACCAATGTTACTTTCGGGCTGCAGCTCATAGGCACAAATGTAACATCGGCCGATATCGCTGCATTCTACAACCGTGCCAGTGGCCTACGGCCTTGGTACAGTAATAACTATCCCCCAAAGGGGAGGTGAATAGTGGTGGATATATACTGAGATATGAAGCATCAAGGTGTATATCTAGCACTAGTCACTGACCCTGAGGAGGATAGTTGATTTAGTATTTACCAAAAAATAAGATAAAAAATGTTCAACGTTTTTTCTATTTTTTGCACGCATGCTTCCTGTCATTTTGACTTCCGCTTCAAAATCAATTAACAGTCTTGGATATCTCAAATTACAGGAGTGTATCAGAGCATACGAAAATGGATATCGGTTGCTTGGCAAATACTAAAGCAAAATAGTTGGTTGTATTTTAAATTCTCTGAGAAATGCTTTCTGTAACTAAAATCAGATAATTATCACAAATCAAGTTTATTTTTAAAGTCTTTCTTTCCTAACACCAATGCATGAAAATACTCAATGAATCTGATAACTTCAAAAGCTTTCAAACTGATAATTTGCCAAAATTTATTTGCATTTTAATTACTTACAAGTTCAACTTTAATTTCACATTAAGATATTTTAATTTAGGTTGTAATGAAGGAACAAAAACACTGCTCAATAATTGTTCATTGGCAAACTAATTTGAGCTTACCACATGCCAGTAGTAATAACATAATTTGGTTTGAGAACTGAATGATTTTTCCACATCTTGTCAGATTCCCACGAGATTCCAGCATTCTTAGTTTGTGCAACATTTAAAGTTTTGTCCTTATGGAATGTACTGTAGCTAAAAATTAATAGAACACTTTAAGCCTCGTGCTAAAAAAGTACTAACTAAAGGCTACATTGGTGGCATTTAGCACAATCTCATGAAATAAATCACCCTTAAAAAAACCCATTGGCCTGAGTTTAAGTTTAGCTTAAAACATGTACTGACTCAGTAAATATTTATAATTGGGGAAAGGTTTAAATGTCTAATTTGAACTGAAATAATTTTGAATTTCTTGGTTATAGGATCAGAGTGGAAACTAATTGTAATATCCAAGAGGACTTTTCTTGGGTTGTTTCCTGGAGATCATCAGGTTTACAGAATTGATCGAATTGCTGTTCTTCCATTGGCTGTTGGAGAAGTTCCAGATGTTGAACTAGACGTGAGTGTGGCATTAAACTGTTTTAACTGGCAAATGTTCAATTCCCAGAACTTTGAATGGTGGCATGTTGCTGGCCAGGCCTTGCAGGGCTCAACACTAACTTTTCAACTTACTAGTCTAGCGGCTAATGATAACTTGATGTTACTAGCCAAAGACGTTTTTTACTAGCCAAGCGTTAAAATTCTGGAATATCCTCCCTGAGAAAAACAGAAACTGCTCGGTCAACTTTATTTTGTTTACTAGCCAAGTGGTTAGTGAAAATAGAAAATCTACTAGCCAAAAATGAATTTCTACTAGACTGTGGTTAGTTGGCTACCGTTAGTCTCGAGCCCTGAAAATGTACTCTAGAGTCCAAGAACCAGTATCAGAATATAAATCTACTCTACAGTCCATGAACCATTATCAGAATCATCACTTTCATATGGGCTACCATCAACTTCGTCCTCATCTACTTCGATATCTTCTTCTTGTTTAACGAGCTCAGTTAGCTCAATGCCGGAGAAGAAAACACACGATTGGCACTCGTTGATAAAAGGAGAGCAGTAAACTGATGTGCTCCAGAGTCGTTGCAGGTTGCAAAGATTGTTGTTCAAAACAAGCAGCTTCTGGCGGAGTAGAGATGCCAAGCCAGTGGCAAACGCAGTGCTTTCCATCTGTCTGATAAACGCTATTATAGCATTTCGCTCCTGAATGTGATGGTCAAAGAACCTTAACATCTCGTGTTTAACCATCGATATCTCTTCCACACATCTTTCCTTCATGCAATAAAGATCGATGAGCTCTCGCTTAGTAGATTGTGGCACATCGTCTTCTCGCAAGCAAGCAGAGCTGACTTCCTCATACAGAGCACTGGTGGGGTCTTTTACGTCATCGAATTTTAGAGTGGCATTAACGTTGAACGTCGAGTTGAAGAGCACCAGGTGCTTCTTCATTGCTGACGATGCTTTACCGATCTGCTTTGACAGCTTAATAGCGATACTTTGCCCATCTGCAAAAAATATTTTGAAAAGGTATGAACTGGATATGTGCATTTCGGATCCACTTATTACATGTTTACTGAAAATGATATGAAAACTTAAGTACAGTGTATGATACAAAAGCAAACCTGCATATTTCTTTTTCATCTCCAGCAAGAACATCCTCTCCCATGCTAGCCCTTGCAGTTTCAGTTTCAAAGCATTGCTTTTCTTTGAGAATAAACGAAGCTTGGCATCTTCAAACCGAGGTTCGTTTTGTTTCCATTGTCCTCGGATCCCTCTCTTTTTCTCCAGCACTACAACTGCTTTGTTTTTGCTGCAAATATAACAGAGAAAGGAATCTAAAAATATTAAATTATACGAAGCGATCAATGGATAGCAGAGAGTTATATACAGGTTTTATTATTGAAACATTATACTTAACTGCACGTTTTGTGTATCTATAGTTTATTCACTTTTTGTGCAATGTTATAAAACAATACGTACAGGAAATCGGATGCTGGCTTCCTGGAGTATGCATAAGGGGATATACTAGCAAGGCAGCAATAACCATAAAGTCTTTTAGTGTACATAACACAAAACAAGACAATAATCTAATCGAATGAAGAAAAAGAAACATATCGCATAAACAGGCGGTAAAAGTATAAAGTTGAGGAATGTTGTATAAATGTTGATTCAATTTATCACGTATTCACCTGTTCAACTTCTTTTGCAGCTCACGAACCTTTTCATGGTCCTCTGTATCGGCAGACACAATCTCATTCCTGTAGGACAAAACAAAAAATTAAATGTGCAAAGCAAAACAACAGAACAAAGAAACAAATAATCTGCACTTAGCTTTGTAGACAGGCTCTGTATTTCAAAATATACCAGTAATCATGAGCAGACAGTCATCACAAGTTTTCCAATTTCCTTTTAAATCTACTGTCATTTCAATAATAACCAATCTCCATTCTGCTTAGAAAGGCTTCAGAAAAGATTTCCTTTGTTTTTCCTGACAATTTAACTGGTTCTTGCTCTAAAATAATACCCAGTTACAGTATAGTTACAAAGTGAATGCTTACAATAATATTCTCCCTTGTAAAAACAAAGGACTAATGCTAAAAATTATGTCATAGAAAACATTTAATTATGACTTCGTTATTTATTAATGTCCAATATGATGTTTAATATGGACTTATGTTTGTATGTATATTAAAGGATTAAACAACAACAACAACAACAAAAACTATGCAATATGTTAACTATAAAATTTTTTTAACTGCCATGTAATACGGACAAAGTACTTGATCCGTAAAAACCATAACATTTCTATCTGAATTTATGTTTGGATTCAAGCTAAATAATAATAGTGTTGTCTATAAACGATTCTGAGAGATAATACAGTTCAGACCTTAGTTGCTGGCTCTGGAGCAGTAAACTGACATACTCTTCATCCCACAGTAATTCCAATACTGAAATAATAAGCGTAGGGTGGTATTTATGTATACATTCAGTTTGGAACAGGATCAATACTAGCCAGAGTAGCTTGATGACTCTAGTAAGTTGCGAAAATTTCCATCTGAGTGGCATGCTGTACTGGCTGGTTTAATATCAGCGTGATATAGATTGGTCACTTAGCTAATGCAACATTTTTTTAGTCAAATTGTTAAAGACTATCACTGATGTTTTAGGCCACTTGTGTTACAACTACAGACAGAGAAAATGAAACCGAAGGCTACAAAATTCTAAGGTGAAACACATATTGTCACAAATATTTAATCAATTTGCGATATTCTGCAATGCTGTCTTGGAGGGGGGAACATCGTTAATATCAAACACCAATAAGAAAATTATATTATCTATCAATGGCATAATATTAAACATGCAGTGCATACCATCTTCCTTAGGCTTTATGTTGACTAATTCTTCTGCCTTCCATACATTTATGATATCCAAGCTGCAGTTTACTGAAACACACATACGGTTGGCATTGCATTTTACTTTTTAAGAACATTAACAGCCAACAATAAAGCAAAGTTAGTACTCCATTTAAGAATTTAGAAATTGTTCAATAGACTTCTTTATCTATATAAGCATTACCTGAAAGAGCATTTGCCAATCCCTCAATGCCCTGTGTAACTGTTGTCAGTGACGACATACCTCTGCTAAGTTTATCTTTGAGCCACTGTCCTGTGATAGAACAAACAGCATATAAGTGTGGCTGCTAGAATAAGTGTGTTCAAAGATGAAGCTAATATGTACATGTGATTTTTTGTTACAACACAACTATAAGAATATTAAAATACCAAGGTTAGGAGCAGGTTATGTGCTACATAACAAAATATAAGATATTGCTGCTGAGCATTAATGAGTAAGGGTATTGAACTTGCAATCTGGAGAATCATTAATCAAGTCTCACCCTGACTGCAGGACAAGTTGATTTGTTTCACGGTGGCAAAAGTTTTAAATCATGGATATAGCAAATACTTGCATTAATAGAATGGTGTATTGTGTTTGAGTAACTGGAGGGCCTCTTGCCTGTCGGAGATTTTCGAATGAACTTGAAAACAGGCACTGCAACATTAATTGATGAACTGTAACACAATGTAAAATTACTGAAAGCGAGTATTTAACCGTGAAACAGAATATTTGCATTCTACGGGATGACTGACCATATTTGCCAACAAGCTGCTGTCCATAGTATATAAGTGCATCAGAAAGTGCATCGATTCTTCTTTCTGAACCCATTTCCTTTGTGATACTGGAAAAATTTCGTAGATATGCCCAGAGTCTTTCTACTCCTTCTCCATCTGTCAGGCCCACGCCCTGAACACGTCTGGGGCTATATTGCAACTAGAAAGAAAGTAAATACATACAATCATCTAAATGGGTGTATAAAGATTAAAAGTTCTCAAAACGAACCCATGTACTTCAAACCATTTCTACAACGTTCATACAAATGTAGCATTCAGTTATTCTTGCCTTATTGATGAACAAGTGCATAATCCAATATGCTATTTGTTCTCAGCAGTGGAATCAACTATGTTATTCTAACAACCCACTGAGCTATATTGCAAGTATGAGAAAGTTTATCATTGAACTAACATAGATCTGATGATAAAAATCCTTATATGCAGCTGTAATAAACCTACTGAGTTGCTTTTAATGATGTTTCATGGGATTTGCAAAACAACCAAGTGAGTTATATCAGCAGTGAGTTGATATCAAAATGTAAGGCTAAATATATGTCAGAAGATCCAGATTATGTACTGCTATATGCAGTATTTGAACAACCTAAGTAACAAATATCTTTACAACCAAATTCTCAAACATTAATTTCGAAACTGCTTGTGCAGCTCTTACTTGACAAGATGTTTTGTGGCCATAACAGTGAAAAATTGGGACTGCAAGTCCAACATCATGTATAAGCTCTGTTTGATTGGATGCCTGTCAGATAATGAATTAAAAGGAACAGCTTTAATAATCAATATATACAATACTTTTCCAAACCTGTAGGAGAATGCCATTAATGTCATATCATTAAAGTTCTTTAAAATAAAACAAGTCAACACAAACTAAAACGACATGTATGATGTAGGTATAGTTTGTTATAATTTTATATATTTCACATGTCAGGAAAATTACTTTTAACTGACCTTAAGGTGCTTTTCAAGAAGACATGCAATGTCATACATGACAATCAGTTTTGAATCATGGCCCAGCTCCTCTCGCATTTTCTTCAATTCATACACTGAATACGAAATCCTACAAAAATTCATTAATCAAAAAAGTAGCACAAAAAGTTGCTTCTAGATAAAAACTGTTTTTATTTCTTTTAAATCTTAGTTGAAATGTGACTGACAATACTGCAGCCATTGGTACTGTTATGCAAAATAGACTTAAAACATGCAGGTCTTAGTTTACAAATTTTAAGACATAATTTTATTTTGACAAATAAATCAAATTACATGTACGGTATGATGTCATTCACAATATACCTACTTCCTTTTAATGAATATGGATAGTTATTGGGTTTTTAAAAGAATGTAATAAATGAATGTATAGCAACAAACATTTTAGGATTTTCACTGCTTACATGCAATGCTCACCTTTCACCATGCTTTAGGTTAAGGAACCCTTTTGGGAAGTCATGCCGGCATACTCGGCCGAACACCCCTTTTTCATCAAAGAGTTGATTTTCCCCTTTTGAGCGAAGTGCTGTAAAAATTTCGCCAGCATGGAATCAGCTACAGTCCTGAAGGCAAATTAAATTATCATTTAAAAAATAATTATTAAAATCAATTTAAAGTAACTTCAATTTATAGCTATAATTAAAGATATAAAACTACTAATAAAAGATGATGCAAAACCATCACCAATAGGGAAGGTACAATTTGTAAATAATGTATTGACAGAGGAATGGATACGTTGCAATTAGTTTGTTTTTGGCCTGACATAATGTACTTTTGTTGAAAGACAGCTTGCAAAATGTTGCCACAGCTTAACTACATAAAACATTATGAACGATATTTAAGGTTAAAACATATGATATCACTACCTCTTGTGGCTTTGTAGCATCATCAGTGTAATTGTCAACAAAGTTGTCAACATCATCCTGGTCACTGAATACCAATGTTCCATGTCTTGGTTGGCCAACATTTGTTCCTTTTGCCTTCTTCCTTGTAAGCCCCATACAAGCATCCATGCTCTCAATGACAACACCATCACTCTAATTAGAATAACATTTTACGATACACATATAATTTGTAAAATTTTACCTTCTCCTTGCAGACTGAATAAGACTAAATATTTTAACATATAACAAAAATATGTTAAAAATTTGGCCTAGCTAAATAATACTGTACTTACTAAAAGCTCCTTGCAATCTTGAAATTGAAAATTACAAATTTACAAAAATTGAAAGTTACAAATTTCGAATAAAAAATCTTGCTTTGCAAATGAGCAACTAGTTTTATGTTACTAGCTTAAATTTTCAATGCTGCAGATATGACTAATATCTCAGATTTGCATACAAAATGGAAAAAACTGAATTGATTGAAATAGGTTTAAGCTGTCTTCTTCATCATTCTTATAGGTTTTCTGTAATCAACATAACACATATTGCACTGTCTGTCTTTCTAACATAATAACAGCTGACAACAAGTGTTCTGTGCCTAATTCTGATGTGACTGGATTAACCTAAAATTAATACATTTCATAAATGACTATTTACAAACCTTGGGGCAAAGAGGACATGTAAAACCATCATTCAGCCCAGAACAGTATTTATGCAGATGCTTCAGGTGGTACTTAAAGTACCTGTTATGAAAAATTGTAGATTCATCATTTCAATTGTAAATTGTGCAACATTCAACTAGCTTTTACAGTATAATTCAAGGAAAATGTCTGGTTTTGTTTCTTGAAATCAATATCAAGAATGAAGCAGCCACTCTAACCACAATAAATTAATTTTTTAGTGTCATACCTTTCATATTTATGAACAAGTTTTAATTTTCCCAAGTACATTTTCTAGCTGTTATTATTCTTATCTGTGAATTCACAAACATTTGCACAACATTTCCATATATTGCAACCATATTTTGAAACAATTTAAACAATTTTTTGAAATAATGTTAATTAAATTGATAATACAGTAAATTACCTGAATTCATCAAAACAGCTGGAGTTGAGTATGTTGTAAATTGATGTTATCTGTTTTGGGAGACATAAATTAATAATATATTTACTTAAAAATGTACTGTAGAGATGATTGCTTTGCCTCCGAAGTGCTCAGCTTAGAAGGAGCTGTTTATAATAACTTATTTAATTGTAGTGCTGGAAATTAGATAAATTCCAATTTAAAAACAATTC
>JAOBAY020083977.1:0-10612 GCA_025331085.2 Zoanthus sociatus
ACATGGTGTAACTGTTTATAAATTAGTTTTAAAACTTCCACTCAGTTTTTAATACTTTATTGGAGTATACCACCATGCCATTAGTCGTCACATCTAACCTGTCAATTTAACGATGTGGTATAAAACTAAACTAACACGATATTATTTTGTTTATCATTGTAAAAACTGTTGAGAAAAATTGGATCGCTTGTGAAATATAATAATAGTGTACTTTGTTAACACTTTTTGGGACACAATGTCCTGGTTACGCGCTATATCGCTAAATATTATATGGTTGATTTTACTGAATTGTCTTCGCTATACGGGGAATATACTTATATCTTGAAATATACTGTTGGTTTTACTGAGTTGTTATCGTTATACGGGGAATATACTGATATCTTGAAATATACGGTTGGTTTTACTGAATTGTCATCGCTATACAGGGAATATACTTATATCTTGAAATATACTGTTAGTTTTACTGAATTGTCATCGCTATACGGGGAATATACTTATATCTTGAAATATATGGTTGGTTTTACTGAGTTGTTATCGCTATACGGGGAATATACTGATATCTTGAAATATATGGTTGATTTTATACTGAGTTGTTATCGTTATACGGGGAATATACTTATATCTTGAAATATACGGTTGGTTTTACTGAATTGTCATCGCTATACAGGGAATATACTTATATCTTGAAATATACGGTTGGTTTTACTGAATTGTCATCGTTATACGGGGAATATACTTATATCTTGAAATATAGTGGTTGGTTTTACTGGATTGTCATCGCTATACAGGGAATATACTGATATCCTGAAATATACGGTTGGTTTTACTGAGTTGCCATCGCTATATTGGGGAGATCGTTATACCGTAAAATACTTTACGGTTAGTCCACTACCTTGCCAATTGAAATATTTTACGGTTGGTCTTACTTACTGTCATTGCTATGTCGGTTGTATTGTTGTATGGAAAATCGCCGTACATTGGGTTTCTGTAACGTTTGCCGGGACGTGGACTATGAGGTGTTGCACCGGGGATCTTATATCAAGTTTTGTTACATATTTTATCCAATTGCAATCTCAAAAAATTGTTTCTACTTTTTTGTCAAATGCTTCCTATAGATCTCTTCTCTCTGCTGCGCTTGTGTTTAGTTAAATATGTTATGTAAATTGTGAATCATGAATATTTTCCGATTAAGGCGTTGTAACAATTTGTAACATTGTTGTAGATTGACACGGAGAGTCAGAAGAACACGGCCTCCAACCTGGAACGAATAACTGCTGACTTCAAACAGATGAAGGAGGAAAACTCTGTACTCGTGAAAAAATTAAAATCACAGAGGCCTTGACCCTCAACTGCCAAATATCTGCAAAATTGTTTTACTTGAGAGAAAGCTATCCTGGCCTGGTTTGGCTTGTTACCAGTAGCAGAACAAGAACAGCGTCAATTTGATTTTTTTTTTAGTTGATAATTGTAGTATATTAAAAGGTGGTGGTAATTAAAATTGTTTGAAAATCAGATCTCTATTATATTAGTATTTTTGAAAGTTTCAAAGTTTTTGATTGTAAACATTTTTGGTTAAAGATTCAGGTAGTACAATTTGATTGTTGCATGGACTCCAACTGAAACAAAATCCGTTTTTCTTTGAATAACGACAAACTTAGTTTGTAATGACAGAAAATAAATTCATGACAATTTGTTTTAACTTTGATGTAGTCGTGTTGTTTTGATCATCTAGTTTGAGTTAGTTAATATCAGCCATTGGTCCACAAGATTTTAGGTTTTAACGCCAATTCTGCTTGGATATAGCAAGAGGTATTTGTGTAACCTTCTTTTCCGCCAAGGCTCAACCCACTTTCCTTCCTTACGGGGTCGGTAAATGAATACCAGCATCTGATAAAAGCTAATCTGCGATGGATCCTTTTCTCGTCCAACGGCCAAGTGTTAGAAGCTCATCCGTTTAACGCGACAGAAACTGTAGATAAGCACGGGCTCCACGAGACTTCAGGGTTGTTTTAGGATTTAGCTTTTTTAAATAGTTAAAGAAAAAGTTATAGAGTCGACTGGTTTGGAAACTTCATGACTTTCTAATAATAATAATAATAATAATAATAATAATAATAATAATAATAATAATAATAATACTCAGTTTAATCAACCACTTTGCAGTAAATAACTGAATTACAGTTGAAATATGACATTGACTGTGCACAAATAACAAAAGCTTTGAGATGTAAAGGAACAAGAAGCCAATAGACTAATGAAGCATCGCACCTATAACAATATATCCTAACAGTGACCTTGCACACAACATGAAACAAGGAGACATTGTAATCGTCTTTGTAGTTTGCCGAATATCCTAACCAGTCCACTCTAAAAACTTTGTAAATGCTTTTAAAATGATTTTCGATGTGTGGCCCGGTCATATCTTAAATGACTCTCTTTCTTGGATGTCTTTGTAGCATTGTTCTAGACAGGGTTGGGTCTGGTAATTGTTTTGTAGTCTATATTTCATATATTTGATATCGGAGATCTTCATAGATTCGAAATACCATTTATTTTTAAAGCATGGTTTTGACCATATGAATCTCTACATGATTGCTTTGTTAATTCTTAGTTCTTAATTTGTCAATGAACGGATATGTTTTTCGAGTCAGTATTGGGTTTTAAGTTTGAGAATGGTAAGCAGCTAGGTTTTGGCTGGCTGTTTACTCTAGCTTTTACACCGTACTGACGAGTCGCAAAAAGGACGAAACAGCTGTCTACGGTTGAAGTTGCTGGTTTAATCCGAGCTCTTTATACTCATATTGGTTCACTGACACTGAAATTAATTTCAACGTAGTTTTCCAGCTATTCATTTTATTTGAAAAATATGTTACCGTGGAAACTTAGAATTCTCAATAAAAATTACTAAAAATTTATCACTAAGTAAATTTTAGAAGAGGTCACGAGATTTGGTGGACATGCCTCAATATCAAGAAGTTTTTGCTTGATTAAATCACTGCGGGCGTTTTCTGACCTCCATTAAATAGATGCATATATGAAAATCAAAAACAAAGAAAACGACACGTATATTGTGCAATATTTTTAATCTGCTTTGAAAGAAAATCTATATGAGTTGAATAGACTTCGTGTCTTTTACTTATTTCTGGTGACTTTAAAATATTTGATGTTTTTCAACGGTTGGATAGATTTTGGAGTTTCATGTTTTGAATAATCTGAGCTTTTTTTTTAAACTTACCACAGGTGGCCCACGCTCCCGTCATGATATTCGAATGCGAACGCTAAGTTAAATCAGATGTTTGGGAAATTTGAAGTATGCAAGTTGTTGCTCAGAAATGTAATAAAATCGTTCATTCAACATTCTCTTCTTTAGTAATCGTATTTGTTATATTCATATTGCTTTTTGGGGAAATTGAAGCGCTTTCTGAGGTGCACTGAGGACAAATAAATTGTAATCAAGAGTACAAAGAAGAATGACAAGGTAGGGAAATACCCCTTGCAAATCAACAGAAACAACTTGTTGTCATTTTTATTTTTACAAAACCTGACGTCGAATGATAAATTTGCCAAGAGGATAATTTTTACCTGTCTTTCAACGCACGTTCCAAATTCTTCACTTTGTAAACAAAACCGCTCAGCATGATCGCTTTTGAAATCCGATCAGATTGGATACAGAGCTAACCTTTACTTGCAAAATTCAAACCGTGCGGGGTAATATAGGGCCGGGAAGGCACTGGGGAATTTGGAGCCTGGGCTACCTGTGGAGTTTTTGAGCACAAACCACAACCTTGCCGACCTAAAAAAAGAGCGTTATATATAATACATAAGCTCCACCGTTCTATTTAGGCTTCCGAAAGGGAATATAATGCCCTTCGTTTTTTGTTTTCTAATTTCTGCGTTCAATCCATCTTGTCTCCATAGCCCAAGTCCCTTTTGGCCAGCGCCGTTTCTTGAGCTTCTTGATCTTCAAAGTTGGTCGTTGTTTTCAAATTTATTCTTTGTACTATTATCTTACACATTGAAAAATAAAATTTCTAGAAACTTGGGAGAATGGCGTAAAACTTAGTTTCTGGGGTTCCAACGCCTACATTTGACAAAAAAAAGATTTTATTTGTCTAAAATTTTCGACTCTTCATTCAATTCCTGTGATGCCAAAACATGAGTCTATACATTTGTGATGTACTTTTGTTCAATAACAATGTATTTAATTATGCAACAACGTCTTGAAAAGGAAGCGAATATAACGAGTAGCTAGAAGATTAGAAAGAAAAGCTATAAATATTACTATAAGAATGCTCTCGTTTTTGTCAACACTCATTTTGATTATTTTGATAAGAAAAATATATTTTGAATCGCGTACGCAGAAGTACAGTCCGTGTAATTTAAACGAGTTTGTAGAAATGTACAATTTGTAGAATTATATATTTTCATGCCATCTATGTTCTTATGGTCAGAGAAATGGTTTTTATATAAATTATATCGGATCCGGCGTTACTTTCTCAAAGAGGCAAAAGCTAGAATATAACCAGTATGCATGCAGGAGAAAAGCTGAAATCCTACGCTTTGTTTTTTTCAATCGAGACTGAGATAAATTTGACCTAAACTGGCAATTTTTAGTTTGATTTTTGTTTACCATATTTGGATGGCCTTCAAATCGGCACCTTTTAAAACCAAGAACACTCAAATAGTTGAGGCAATTTTTAATGCTCTTAATTGTTTTTGGTAAAAGGTGATTATAGAGTTTCCGGTCCTCTCATTGCTGGAGGCTCATTTTTGTCGGCATGAGAACAAAATTCAAAATGGCCGCCTCGCGTTTTGTGAATGTTTTCATATATTTAGATTATGGTTTTTCTTTCTCTCTGATAATCACGTGAGTAGTTTTACTAGAACAATTATTTGCCGCAGGCTCAGTGAATATCTGGGTGGAAAATATTTCCCAAAACAAATATTCAACAGATACTAATTATACACTTCGCCTTAGGCGAATAGTTGTTTTAAAACTATTCAGATGTGTCCGCTAAACCACAATTCTTTAAAGCAGATTATGGATTTTCCTGTTTTGGAGTTTTATTGATACACAAACTGACTCATTGTCGCGCGAAAAAAGGTCACTTCTAAAAAATGTTTTCAATTCCGATTTATTTTGCTTTTCGCACAATAAAGTCAACATTCGTCATTGATTATTATTCAAACAATACGGCGAATCTAAGCGTCAGCGAATATACTTACGACCCGAAAACGTCCCCAACAAACTTAGTTAAAGCAAGCGGTAACACAGATATTAAACTCAACTGCTAAGACTAACATGGCCGTGCTTCAAGTCTCAGCGACCGCGTTGATTTGATGTTGCCATAAACTCACGGAATAATAATTTATTAATTATCAGTATTTTCAATAGTTTTTTTAAATATCAAAATCAAATGCCACATTAGAATGCGCCAGCTGAGTAAGCAGGACACAGATGTTCATCTTGTCATTCGCCAATCAGAACAGCAAAGATTAATTTCGTTCTTTTTGAAACGAACAAAGATACAAGGAGATTACGGACTGCCGGTCATATGATTAATTAAAAGATTTTAAAAGTCATTGAGCGGAATCACTGAAACATCAATGCAATTGGCGGTAAGAAAATCAATATATCAATTTTTTAACTTTAGAAACTTACAAGAGGCGCAAGTGGTAAAAATATAAGGGTTTACAACTTTGAAACATTCAAAATACAGCAAACCTAAGATTGTTATCATATTGACTTTTTTAAAACTTTTGGTGATTGATTGTTACTTTAAAACCACGAGCAGCTTGACTTTGTTGTTCCTGTGATTTCAAGTTTTCAAAGATTTTACGTTTTTTTAAAACTACAATTTATCAAATGAATTATTGACCTAGAATCTGTTTCTTGTAATATTTTAAGTTTTTTTAAAAAGTCACTGAATTGGCATCAAAATACCCTGTAGCTGTATATTACTATATATATATATATACTTTGACATTTTGACAATTTAATAAATCAGTATATACTGCCTGTTTTCGATTATTTCTGCCAATTCAAACCATGCAGTTATTTGTAGTCATTTGGAATTAAATAATCACTCAAGAAACATTTTCTCTTGTGGAAAAGTGCATCTTTACTGCATCAGTTCAAAGTAATATTTATGTATGTTGCTTAGAACCGATTTAGAAATTAAAGGATATTGTACCGTATGTAGTTATGGCGGTAGAAATAACCAAGAACGTGGCAAGTTCAGTTTCTAATCTTTAATATTCATATAGTTTAATTCAATGTGATAATATTTAAGACCCACTATTGTATAACATTTTGTTTATGAATAATGAAATATATGGTTAATTATTCAAAACTATCTGAATGACAGACTATTTTCTAAACTATAGCCTACATGCTTTGTTAAGAACGACTTTTATCAACATTATATAGATTTTGCATTCCCTGATGGTCAAAATTTGTCTCGCAAGTAGAACTTTGTATATATTTAATGCTGTCCTTTAGTAGCATTTTCAAATATAAAAATTGAAAATTATTAATTAGCATTTGGATTTTGTGGTTTTGGCATTGTACGTTAAAAACTGAGAACGAATGAATTGTTTCGTTTTTCCATCTTTCAAGAACGTTTTTAAATTGATACATTTTCAACGAACATTTTTTAGTGTGGATGGAAATCCTAAACTCTCTTCAGTTCAAGCGGAAACACAATTGTGTCAATGGAGACGTTCAGAGAGGCTTCATCAAGAGCGGACTTTTAGCTCGAGTGGAAAATTAATAAACTATACCAAACGTAGCACAAAGAAAAGTGTGATGATAGAGCACCTTAAATACCCTAAAATGCTGAATGCATGTGAGGGAGTCATAGATCTCTCACGATTGTTGCTCCCTGTAAGGCGCATTTAAGCAGGCTGTATGGAAAATGCGCTATCAAAATCAGATATTTGGATTTAAAATCGAATAAGTCCTGGAGCTACCGTTAAAAAATTATAAAAGCTTCTTTAAAATTTTTCATTAAAGTTTTTCGAGCTTTCGCCGATCTACGGCATCATCAGGGAATGAATGATAAAAAAGCGTAGCGGAGTTTTAAATACCGACTAACGCGATCGACCGTAACATAGATAAAAGATCAGAATAACATTATACAATATTGATAGAACTAGTCATAGCTATCGCTAAGTGCCAACGAGCAAGACAAAAGCATGGGGACGACAGAACCGAGCTGTGCAAGTACCGAGCACTGGGGGTCTCATTACTATTTGAAAAAAAAAATTATACTGAAACACTTGATGTACTTTACGTTTGAAAGACACTCGAACATAAAACATTTTGATTTGCATATTAAAATTTTCTCTTTAGGGCAACTTGTCAAATAAAATGTCTTTAATAAAATGAACAAGCAGCTGACGTCACAAGGTTAACGTACGTGACTGGTCCTTCGAAAACAAAAATCTCTTTGGCATTACATCATAAAATGTTACATTACATCATGGGTTCGTAACGAGGGATATTTTTTCGTGACTGATCCCATATTTTTCCCCAAGATGTTGATCCGTGATCCCATATCCCTCGTTACGACCCTGTTACATCTATCTGGATCACTTGAGAATTTTTCTGCCTGTAAGGCTGTATAGTACTTTCGCGCGGCTCTATAACGCTGCCGCCTCTCCAGCCTCACGTCTTCGCCCGGCTGTCTTTGTTGGCAACAAATGGCGTAGCTATGATAAAACAATAGAAAAGCATAAATAAGAGGACAATAAATCAGACCGAAAACTTTCCAAGATTTTCAGAAATGAGGGCCTTAAAGTCAGAGTTACGCATCAACCCCATAGTTTGAGACACGCCCTTGACATTCCTAAGGCCAAACCACAACGTAGAAGAGAACAATGCCCCATCGCCCATACAGGAACGTACTACAAACGCAACTGTGTTTATAAAATTTTATGTTCTAACCGTGTAATGGATTTTATATTAGCCAATATCAAAGATACCATAATACTTTTTGTTTGTCTCGCCAAAATTTTGCATAAACATTGTTTGCAGTTTCTCTTGGGATCATTGTAAGTCCCAAGAGAAAATAAAAACAATGCTTATGCAAAATTTTGGAGGGACAAACAACGAGTATTATGGTATGTTTGATATTGGCTAATTGGCAGCACAATCAGACAGCATTAGGGAGAACTTTGAAAACACTTATTCTTCCGTTTATAAACATCTCATCACATGCCACAAAAACCAGCAATTCAAAAACGTCTACCGGTGTTATCCTGACCCCATAAATTTACGTCTCCACGAAGCCGTTTTTATTCACTCCAACCCACCATAAGCTCACGAGCAGAACTCACTGAATTAAGCAAACTTTTATTCTGATTTATTGCCCTCTTATTTATGCTTTTCTATTGTCTTATCATAGCTACACATTTGTTCTATCAATATTTTATAATGATATTCTGATCTATTATCTATGTTACGGTCGATCGCGTTAGTCGGTGTTTAATAGAACTCCACTACGCTTTTATCATTCATTCCCTGATGATGCCGTAGATCGGCGAAAGCTCGGACAACTTTAATGAAAAATTTCAAAGAAGCTTTTATAATCTTTTAACGGTAGCTCTACACTAGGCCTCATTCGATTTTCAATTTTTAGAAATTTGTACGTTTGAATCAATTTATAAATCCAAATATCTGATTTTCATAGCGCATTTTCCATACAGAAATGCTTAAATGCGCCTTACAGGGAGCAACAGTCGTGAGAGATCTATGACTCCCTCACATGTATTCAGCATTTTAGGGTATTAAAGGTGTTCTCTATCATCACACTTTTCTTTGTGATAGGATTGGTGTAGTTTATTGATTTAGTCCACTCGAGCTAAACGTCCGCTCTTGATGAAGCCTCTCTGAACGTCTCCACTGACACAATTGTGGCTCCCTTGGTTAGCCCATTTGGTAAGGCGCCAGTCTGCTGTGCAGGAGGCTTGGGATCGATTCCCGGCCGGACCAACACTCAGGGTCTTTAAATAATTGAGGAGAAGGTGCTGTCTTTACTCTAACATCTGCAAATGGTTAGACCTTCGCGTCTTCTGGGATAAGGACGTTAAGCCGTAGGCCCAGTCTCTCGATGTCTCTGTCGAGGGACTTAAAAGAACCCACACACTTCTCGCAAAGAGTAGGGTAATGATCCCGGTGTTTCGGTCTGTTTCTTCAACTGAGGGCATTCCTTATCGGCTGCCAAATTGCGCCAGAACATGTGAGCCGCTCAAGCGGAATTTCTAAGACACTCAACTGTTCAAACCTGTATTTATTCGTAAAGCGCTTAGAACTATAGGATATTATTATTATTATTATCATTATTATTGTTATTAGAAAAAGCTATCCGGCTAAGTGCCAACGAGCAAGAAAAAAGCACGTGCACGACAGAACTGAGCCGTGCAATGTCATAAATACTCTTTTCCTTTGGCCATCTCAGTTTTATAAGAAATAGTGCACAAATTAACAGCGGTGACGAACATTTTAAAAATATACGCATAGTTTGAAATTATCTTTTACTTGATGTTTCGTATGCTACTATATACATCATCAGAAGTGACGGTTAATAACATAGAATTTGAATTTTAAACATACAGGAACACTAAATTAACTATTTTAAAATAACAAAAAAGGTGACAAATTTGAAATAAAATACAAAATTAAGTCTCCAGTAGAGTCTCCATTAGCTCAGTGGTTAGAGCATCCGACTAGATCACGTTCAATTTTTTCCAAGTTCTCCTTGTCATTATTTCATAAAATTAATAGACACAGCTTTTCGCTGCTGACATATTCAATTAAAGACGGCTTTAAATCCTTGATTAACAATGTCTATTTTATTTTACAGTGATAGTCAGATCGCCCTCTTGCCAAGATTTCAAAGTAATCCCACTTTTACGAAACATAAAGTGAAACATAATCTCAAACTATGCGTATATTTTTAATATTCGTCACCGCTGTTTGTGTACTAAATCTATTTCTTATAAAACTGAGCTGTACAAGTACTGAGAACTGGCGCTCTCATTTTACTGTTTGAAAAAAAATTGAAATATCTGAGCGCGCATTTTACGTGTGAAAACCAATTGAACATAAATAATTTTATTGTAACATTTTGTTTTGCATATTAAAATGTTTCTCCTTTACGCAAATTTTCATCAGCTCTGACACTTGTCAGATAATATGCCTTTGATAAAATGAATAAGCCGCTGTTTGCTCATGCATTAAAAATGTTTCAAGCTGTGATTGGCTCACACAAAATCTATTGTTACATTAGCTCTCTTAAGTCACACTTAGTGATCGCTAAGCATTACTTAAAGTTGTGTGGAAAGCCTAAGTAAAAGTTTAAATAAAATTTCTTAAAATCAACTTAACGCCGGCAACATGAAAGAAATGAAGTAAGAGCTAAGTGTACTTGGCGACCATCCTTAAACCTGACTTTAGATCAAAATCTCATAACCCAACTTTGTGCAAGACTTCTCATTCAAAATTCAATTTTCTCCGGGAGACCGCTTACACACGTAGATTTTTCTCAAATTACGGTCGTGTTTCACGACCTTGCACATACAGTTTTTCTTTCGCATTATTAATCAAAAT
>JAOBAY020083985.1:0-10610 GCA_025331085.2 Zoanthus sociatus
CCTCAAACAGCCAACGGTCACGGGGCACATCACTCTTGCAGCATTGAAGGTCGTAACTGCATCATTAAAATCCACATTAAACTTCCGTAAACACCGGCACTGAATCGCTGGATGTGCACAAGCCTTGGCTCTATATTCCAGGGCCGCTGCTCTCTGACTCGGATCTTCATTGACAATTGCAGCCACTACTGCACGCACAGTTGGAAGTACGGCGCCTGAAAGCCTCGGCAACGGCCTTCAGCTCTTGATAGCATGAAAACACAAGGGGACCATCTCCTTCTAAGAAGTACGTAGCCTTTACAAAATGCTCCCCGCCATCAATGATCACGGCAAGCAAGATCCATTCACAGTGAACTACAAATGCTACTACTTGAACTAAAACTTAAAACATCGGATAACGTCACCAAGTGTTTGAGACTAGAGATGAACAATGATCAAATTGTAACATCAAAAATTATCCGATAATTATCAAAATATGCGAATTATGTTAGCATTGCTACTTGGGAGAAATTATGCCAGTTTGCTCAAATTATGCCAAAAATTATGCTAGCATAATATATAAAGGCCTATCTACACGTGTCTGCCGTGTACGCTTGGTGTCTCCGCAGTGTCTCCAGAGATTTCTGTATACGCTCTCCGGAGTAGAAATTTCTGTATACGGTTTGTCTCCGGGTACCTGTTGGATACGTGTGGACGCTTGTATACGATGATATCATAGTATCGATCCAGTCCTTTCCGAGCGAGTATTTCCAAGATGGCGGCTTCAAGCCATGCTCTGTTGACTTGTCCTATGAGATATCCGGATACGTAGTGGATACGTGTGGACGGTCGTATACGATTCGTATACGCTCCGTGTGGACGCAGATATTTTTGTATCGGGATAAAAAAAATCTCGGACTCGTGTGGACTTGGCCTTAGTTATTACTCTAGTAATTTGAAGATATGTCGAGTCCTGAATTATTTTATTTAAATAAAGTTGTTTAAAGAATTATATTTCATGATATTGGTTAAGGAGAGTAGAGATTGTTATAGTTTAAAATTTTGTTTTGCAAATTCTTTCCTTCAGGAGCAATGATGGTGCCAATTAGTTGGTGTGAAATGCAGTGCCCTAAAACAACAGCCAAAGAATTCCGAAAAGTTGCAAAAGTTCAACAACCAAACAACATTGAAAACAGTTAATGAAAACTGATTTTTGTGATCTCACTATACTCACAGAAAGAACACGAAAGACTCAGTGACACTGTGCTGAAAATGTCGAAGTACTTCAAGGAGTTTTAATTTGTTTTACACAGAAAAACACTTTTGTCGACATTTTACAATCACTGCCTTTTTAGATAAAAAATAAAAATTTTGAAGATGAAAAACTCTGATAAAATTTTAAGTTGTTGAGTATAAATGTTTTTTTTATAAAATTGACAGGCTATTGACATCATCAAAATGACTAATTTAAATTAAATTGAGATGGTTATTAGGGATATTGTCTTTTCCCACACTGCTGGGATAATTCAGTTTTCTGGTAGCAGTGATCCGTGGGATGCGTATTTCGGTACTGTGAACTGCTACTTTTGAATTGAGTTGACCTTTTTTTTTCTATTAACAGACTGTCCAACTTCAAGAGGGCTTTAGATCGGGATAAAATTTTCTGAGAGATACTGTCTCAAGATCCGAAAGCTACTTTTGCTAGGGGGAGAAGGGGATGGGGGAGGGGTCTAGGAGCATATATCTTTTCCCCTCCCTCAGGAAATATTTAAATCTAGAGGCTCTGAGATGGTGTTCTAACACAACTATTTCTGTCAAAAATCTCGGTAATTTGATTGCAAGTTTCGCGGTTTTTTTTCATAATAAACTTTTCTGTTGGCTCATGAAATAAGTATGATCATGAGTGACGCAATCCCCCAAAAATAGCAAGTGGAAATAAAGATTGTTTAGTTCTTCGTGACTACTCCACTCACCCACTGACTGGACTGTCATCGACAGCTAGTTGAAGAAAAGATTACCAAGGTTGTAGGAAAGGTTACCAAGTATACGACATAGTTGTACTGTACACGGCTAATTAACAATTAGATCTCGAGGACGAAAGGACTACGAGTCAATAGCCCGTAAGGCTGTAGGCCGACTGCGCTACACAAACTTGTAGTCCATGAGGCGGAGAGGCCCTAATTGTTTTATTATAAATCTACTAATCGGTCAAAAAAGGATGTACAAATTAAATTATCAATGAAATTCTCTGACATTATAGCAGAATGGGAATTATTACGATTTTGAGCCGTCGTCTTTTCTCTACTAGTAGGTTATCACAAATAGACCTCTAGTAGAGTAGTCAGTCAGAATGCAGGATGTGTGTTAGACCGTTAATAAATTTATACTTACACCCTTTTGGCATAAAAGTACTTGATTATATTTGACATTTCTTACAGATTTTCAAGACATCAGAGTTCATATTGTGCATTTTACTTTCTTTAATAATTTGACGAAAATGTTACAGCACGATCGAGTCCAAATCGGGATTTTTCCCATCCGGATCGCATATTGGTGGGGATTCGGGATTTTCATGCAAAATCGGGATAATCCCGACGTAATCGGGATGGTTGGACAGTCTAATTTTATTGTTTGTAGGTGTTTATTTCTTTGTGTGCTCTTTGGAAAACAGCTCTTTCCATATTCATTCATTGGTTCATTGATTCATTCATTGATTCATTCATTTATTGGAAGAATCAAGATAAATTACAACTAAGCTAGCCTGCTGCAGGTAGCACTAATGCTACTCTAACTAAAAAGTTCAAAAATCGGCCAGTGAGCCGCCTATCGAGAACAATTAACTAACTAAAAAGTTCAAAAATCGGCCAGTGAGCCGCCTATCGAGAACAATCAACTAACTAAAAAGTTCAAAAATCGGCCAGTGAGCCGCCTATCGAGAACAATCAATTGATAAACTATTGATCAGCAAGCCAGAAAACAACTATAAGCAATTGAAAAACAGCATGTTCTCAAATTTACTCAATTGGTGATTGTGCCAAGTATTACAGTATTAAATCGAGCTACATGTACGTCGCTAAGTCAGCCGTTCGACTTGCAAGTCGTTTTTAAAAAAATCGGTAAATAATCATATTGAGGATTCGATATGTGAGTCAAACTAAGTTTTTTTTAGACTTTCAATGAGAAAAAAAAAGGATTTGAAAATCTTATTGACAAATTATGTCGAATTATCAAATATTTGTCTTGCTTGTTCAGGCACTTAGCCATAGTTAACAACTATCCCGCCATAACAGGGCTCGAAATTAAGAAAATTTCATGGTCGCATTTTCGTGATGGTTGTAAAATTCTAGTTGCAAAATTAAAAACAGTTAATCGCAAAATTGCGACCACTGTTGAAGTTTTAGTCGCTAAAGGAAATATTTAGTCGCAAATGCGACCGTATCATTCGCAATTTCAAGCCCTGCCTAAAGGGTAGGTATATAGTGGTGGATATGATTTTATATCTGGCGCTAGGCACCGACCCTGAGAGGACAGTTGTATTAGTATTTACCAAAATAATAAGATAATAATGCACTTTATTTTCAAATATACAATACAATATCAACTTTTTTTATCTATTTTTAGCAGGTGCCCTTCCTTTCATTTTAACTTCCGCATCAAAATCAATGAATGGACTTGGATATCGCGAGTTACGGAAGCCAACCAGAGCGCGCGAAAATGGATGTTGGTGAATACTAAAACTATTCCCTCATGGTCGGTGCCTAGCGCTAAATATATAGCTCGACGCTTCTCGTCTCGGATTCACCTCTCCTTTCGGGGAAAGTTGTTAACAATTAGTTGATTTTGAGGCGGAAGTAAAAATGACAGGAAGCGGCCGTCTTAAGAATAGAAAAAAGGTTTACACTATATTGTTTCTCAGAAAATAAAGTGCATTTTTATCCCATTAATTTAGTAAATACTAAAACGACTACCCCTCGGGCGAAATCCTAGCGCTAAAAAGTTTAACATATTATCTTGTTTAAGAATTCGCAGTCCTTTGGTAAGTTAAGTTCAATGTTTTAAAGGTTTGAAGAACTCAACCTGAGTACTTGAAATCTTTTCACACGCCGTTGTTCTCATAGCCAAGTGCCCGCCACCATAAAGCAAACCAATTTCAATGATTGTAAAATCAATATTCAATTAATTTGGCAAAGTGTTGAATTTCATTTTAAAAATCAATCAAAAATGTCGCAAAGTGCTTTTCAGAAGACCCAAACTTCAAAGTTCTTTAAAAGGTGGAAAAATTCTGGACGTGCTCCAAAAAGCTCACTTAAGTTTATACTCTGATTAATGACACCTTTAGCTATAGTAAAAGCTCACTAAAAATCATGTGGATTCAGATATTCAGTGGTTGAATTCATTGGGTTAGACCAAAGAACAAAGGTTAAAATTTATATCCGCACGGTCGTGCCAGTTACTGACAGATAAATCGAAATCACGTGATCGATTTTAACCTATTAGTTTTTACTGTAAAAGAAGGTTGCTTTTAAAGTAAAATGAATTTTTAAAATATCTTTTAAATGTTCAGCAAGGGAAAATATTTTGAATTGTCACTGGCTCACAAAGTTTAACAAGACCAGTGTCGTTTTTTTCCTTTTATATACCTTAGAAGCAGTAATTTGACTATTCGTTTGGCTTACTTCTACCAAGCCTAAAGTTAAGAATTTTAGCTCTTCACATTAACGCTGTCAGGCCATCACTCGGTGCCTTTCAACTATTAAAACTATTACTTATGACTTAAATTTAATTTTAAGTCTAAGTTTTAAATTTCAAAAACTTCTATTTTGCATTTATACTTAATCTTTGTTGGAAATTTTCTGTGACTAATAAATGTGTGTTGATTTGAAATATTTTTTGTTTTACTTTTGAACTGCTTTTAGAGAGCTCCTTTTTCTCCAAAGAATGACATTGATAAAAGTAGATGGCATTATAGTACAAAACGCTTTCAACTATAGTGCCTAGGGAGGATCATTTGGTTTTTGAGGGGGAAGGGGATTGGAAGATTTTGAAACTAAAAAACTTCCTTCAACCCTAAAAGGAGAAAAAAAAATATCGTGCAGCATACAGTCGAGAAAAAATTCCTACAAGAAAAGCTCCCAAACAAAAGAATTTCAATATTTGGAAAAAAAATAACACTCCTTTTTTATGGATAAAAAGTATCTAGCTTATTCGTCTGAGCGAAAAATATTTCTTGCATGGACTAAATCTTCCACCCCCACTCCTTCCCTTTCTCAGTCAAAAACCCAAATAGTTCTCCTTCCATTAATTACAACTTTTTTGAGCCTTTAGAAACTGACTTAAGACTTTGATGACTTTAGAAACTGTACTTGTATTTCGGTCGACATCATGGAGCACGTTGTGATGGCCTTGTGTGATCGCAATGTTTTCATTTTGAAACGCGGGAAAACGTCGCGCGCGCCCTTGTATTGGCGGGAAATATGTGACGGTGCACCAAGTAAATTTTAGGGAAGCACAAAATGACTTACTTTCCCTTTGCTTTTATAATTTGTTTATTCCCGATGTGCCTTAGTTGGAACTTAGAGTTTGACAAGAAAAGAAACGAACCTCAACTTGTAGTTTTTACGGATAACAACAGTTTCGATTTTCACAACAGACTTTACTTGGAAGAAGATAACATGAACATTTTGTGTCAAATCATAAATCCTCAAAACGACACTGCTTACAACCGCAATGAGCTTGTGAAACACTACATCTCTCTAGGAATGGCACCAACTATTGTTTTCAGCAACTCTACATGGTCAACACATATTATGGAATTTTTGCCGTTGGTGGAAGGGGAAAATTACTACTGGCAGCTAAATGTGTCGAAGACTGTCGTTTCGCAAAACTGGCAAAGTATATCGCTCCTAAATTACGAACCCTTAGACTTTACTGTAGAATTAGGGACTGGCCTAGATTTGCTCAAGACCAAAGGATCGCTTGTTATTAAAGAAAATGAGCCTTTGTTGTCTGTACAGTTAGGTGATGAACTGCCAGGCCTCTCAACTGCGTTTAGTCCATTAAAGTTGACTTTGTGGCATGCTCATTGCTCACCCAATGTTGCAGTTCTACATCCAACATTTAATATGACTTTACAGCCATACTCTGGTAAGCATTATTTAGGAATGCTGTTTTGTTTATATTAAAATGAAATTGTTCAGAAAACATAGCAATGTTTTGCATTTTTCTTGCTGTGTACATAAATTTACGTTAACCCAAGTCCAACAATAAAACATAAATTTTCAAACGTGAACGAAGCAAATCATAAACATAAAAACGAATGAAGACAATTTTTTCAGACTAGAAATATTGATAAAAAAAAATGGTTTTCAATGTAAAATAATTGTCATTGGGCAAAAAGACTTTAGAACAAATACAAGCAATCTTTCAGAGCTTATCTCTTGTCTCGGGCTCTGCAAAGCAAACCTGCATGACCAAGGGCAAGCTTTTAGAATATGCAATAAGCATAAAAAATGGTAAATACTTTTTTCAGAGTTTTTGTTATCTATTTTCGTGTTAATTTCTTTGGTCTTTTTTTTGCTAGTATTCACACCAGTTATTTTGCTTTCATGCTAAATAATAAGTAACAAATCAATGAAATCAATGCTAAGCTTTACACGATTATAATTATTTTCTGAGAGCCAGTCGGCTTGGGTTTTTATAATGATACAGTATCTATATAAAAATAAGACATGCAACAAACCGAAACAAACTTTATTTTCAAGGAAAAAATGAACGGTTCTAAGAGACCATTTTTAGTACTATATGACTATTTTAAAGTTCTAAAATTTAGAAAATATTTATAAACAGATTAACTTATACTTAATTTTACTTTACAGGATGTTATTTAGGAATCACAAAGGCGGCGTTTGCATTTGCAACAACCAAATGGTTTAATCTTCTTCATTTGTCTGCCGCTTTCCCTGACCAATATTCGATCTGCAAGGAAGCTACATTTTCATCGTGTGAAACAATAGAAATCTTGGACTTGGTAGTCCCTGATAACCATATTCTCATTTTGACATCGAAAGGTATCATCAGATCGGAAGATATTGCATCTAAAGCAAAAACATTTCCTAACTCGAAGGTTAGTCATTTTCCTTATTGCATGAGAGCCGAACTACACATTTTTTTATACTGAAGAAACTTCTTTAGCCCTTGAGTTTTCAAGTTTCTTAAAATTTGACCCGATTTAGCACTGAAAGTTTCTTAAGGGCTTCTTAATTTCTTGAACACTCCATCCGAGAAACAGACTAAGTAACAAACTTTCATTCTCATCTTAGCTCCCGTAAAATGAAATTCAAAGAATAAAACACTAAAGGGCATGAAAGTGGCATGAATTTTGAGATTTATAGCTCAAAAGCGCTTTATAGATGTACTGAGGCCGGGAATGAGATAGGAAATTAAAGAAATGCTTTCTTAATACAAGTTCTGTGTCATTTAGGAAGTTTCTTGGTTCAAGAGAATTTAGCCCTAAAAGTTTCTTAAGATTTTTGGTATTTCAGACCCTATATATAGTTTCTTATAAAGTGGTTTCTTATAAAAAATAATATGTGTAGTCCAAAAGCTGGCTACATTTAGGCCCCGGTCAAACGGACTCGCAAGTAGTCGCAAGTAGCCACAAGTTGAACTTGTGACTTGTGTAGAGACTTGCGTTGGGTGGCCAACGGACTCGCAAGTTCCCTCCCAAGTACACGCAAGTCGCAAAAAAAACCATTTCATTGGTTTATAGGTTGCTATAACAACGAATTGACGTCAACCAACTTGCGTTGACTTGGGTTGGGTTGCCAAACGGTAAAAAACTTGCGTCGACTTGCGGGAAAATTTGATCTCGACCAAAGTGAGCGCAAGTCATCGCAAGTCAACGTAAGTGCACGCAAGGCCTGGCCAAACGGAGTCGCAAGTAGACGCAAGTTGTGAACTTGCGATTACTTGCAAGTCCGTTTGACCAGGGCCTTAGCTCACCAATTGGCCATTTAAGACTTTAACAAGAGAACTTTTCAGGCTTTCTTCTTATATTTGGCACAGTCAGAGAGTCACCAAACAAAGTTAACCAGTATTTGTCCAGCCGCATTTACTGTTGTTTTAACTCCATGGGCCACTTTGCTTGTTAAGGATTTAGCTTGATAGATTTTAAATTTTCAGAGAATTTAGTAAGCATATTGAACAAATAGTTAAGGACAATGAAAAGTTTTGAAGTTGTTATTGTGATGAGACCTGTTTTTGTTTTTGGCTGTTTGAGTGTAGTACTGGCACTGCGATGAGCCGGGTAGTGTCTGATGTCAGATATCTTTACTTTCTGTATTGAACAATTATTCACCACTTTCACTGATGTTGACACTTTTTTAGTATGTAGCACAGAAGCAGAATAACCAGCGGACCAAAGATTAACTTTATTTGTGAAATTTGGAAACCGAAGCGAAACGAGAAGCCATTTTGTTTTTCTTCTGCTGCTCAGAGGTGATTATTACTTGGCTAATCACCTCCGAGCTAGCCAATCAGAATGCGCAAATGTACTATTCATTTGTGTGCTAAATACTGATATATAATATATACCTACAGCAATAACAGAATGTGTGATGCATACGCTCTTTTTCGGTTAAAATACTTCTTAATGGAGAAGTCGTCAGTATGCAGTTGATAAAGAAAAGCGACATACCGCTGTCATCAAGAGTGATTTAGGCCATTAATACCATTTCTCTCCCCAACCAAATCAGCCCTTCTCATCACATGGCCATAAATACGGGAATAATTACTATTAAACTCTTTTAAAGGCTGTTTTATTGCTCAGCTGCCCTCGGTGAAATGAAACGGGAAGCCATTTTTGGAAGTAGTTCAATGTTGTTAAAAACATTTTTGAAAGCAGTTCAATGTTGTTATAAAAACAACATCTAATAGTGCTGCATTAATAACAGGACAAGTAACGTAATAATACTTGTAAATCCTTTGTTCCTAGGGGGGTCTTCTTAATCCTTTTTAAGTTAAACTACAAAGCATTGAACAGTAAAATCAAAACAGAGTTCGTTCAGGCCATTAACACAATTGGAATTGGAAACAAAAGTTGAACACTGATAATATTTACAGAAGCAAATTTAGTCTGATCAACCATTAGTATTTGAGCAGTA
Source organism: Zoanthus sociatus (assembly GCA_025331085.2). Lineage (NCBI taxonomy): Eukaryota > Metazoa > Cnidaria > Anthozoa > Zoantharia > Zoanthidae > Zoanthus > Zoanthus sociatus. The sequence continues at coordinate 9,141 of JAOBAY020083985.1, forward strand.
GTCATTTACAACAATAACACAAAACACGGCGTCCTTCACAAAAACTGTTAATGGCCATGCCATATCCTTTTCTTAATAAAAAGCTTCATACATGCCAAAATACATGACATATGTTCAATGAAAAATGTTCAAGTCAACATTGCTTGTTACAACGCTGTTTCGTGCAGCTAACGCTGTACTCGTCAGGCGACTGATTAAATATACCAAACGCGAAAGTATACAATAAGAAATACAAAATTATGAATATATGAATATAGATGTCATAATAATAGATGAAGGGCGCAAAAGGTAAGTACAATACAGATAAAGGGTCAATATATATTCTATGTACCATATATATTCTATGACATGCCGCCACAGAAAAAAACACTTATTGTGCAAAAAATAGCACTTTACTTCTAAAGTACAATCACCCGTCACCTTCATTATATTTTAACCCTTTTTGTTTTTTGTTTTTCGCGCTCTGCATATATATTACCGCATGTTAATTGTTATCCAGCCCCGCACTTTGCATTAATTATTATTGTTTATTCATGTTGTATATTTGCGCGTTTTAGTATATTAAATCATTCGCCTGACGAGTGTAGCAACGCTACACGAAACAGCGCTGTAGCGAGAAATGTGCCGTGTATTGATTTAAACGTTTCACTATAATTTTAGCTCTACCTTCTGGTATTGAGCACTCTGCCAGATGGTTTTGATTTTTGTAATTTTCTAAATAAATATGTATATATTTTTAATTAAAGTAAACAACAAGTTGTGTGACTGAGTCAAAAAGGCAGGAATGGGAACTTTAGGTAGTTAAAATGGAAGAATTTCCCCGAGGGAGTATGCCCCCGGACAATCCTAGGAGCTTGTGCTTTGGGGGCTCGTTTTTCAATAAATCGGTCAACATTTGTCCTAGATCTGCGCCAGTTTTTCTTGTCAAAACCAGGTACAAATATAGTATATTGCTGTTGCTTTATACCGTAATAATTACAAAAGGAAAATGAAACGAAAGTGAAGGAAAATCTAAAGAAGAAACTAGCTTCTCGCGATTCTCACTTTGAATTATATGCGTAAATAAGTTTCGAAAATCAGTAAATTTTTCAATTTTGGGCAAAACAACTTTGTCGTTGGTCAAAACGGGCTGTTTTCAACAATAACATCGAAATAACTTCTCACTTTTCAATTTTTTGTCAATTCAATGAAAGAATCGCTACTATTGGATAATAATAATACGGTCCTCCAGTTCAGCACAAACAGTGAGATTTTTGTTTGATTTTCAAATCAAGGTTGCAAAAGGTCAAAAACTCAATTTACGTGCACATGGCGAGCTAAATGCAGAGAAACGAGCACAAATAACGTTTTGCTCGGGGGATAAATCTTATGTACAGTAGGTTTACTACAATACAGCGGTCAGCGATCAGGGAGGATGGACGTGTTTTTCCCGCTCCTCTGTCCTTATACAACATTCTGTTAAATTTTAAT
>JAOBAY020083996.1:0-10609 GCA_025331085.2 Zoanthus sociatus
CCCGCCTCGACTAGCTGTGCTATATGCGAGCAGAGGAAGTTGCTATGTAAATTTATGTGAGAGAATAAATAAAACACGCACATTAGGAACTAGTAAGCTTTGAGGTCCCCCCCTTCCCCCCTGTGAGGAGCTTAATGATGAAAGCCCAGTGTGGAGGGGATATTCTTAAAGAAATATCTGTGATACGTGTGTTAATCCACATTAATGAAACATCTTTATTGTGCATCGTAGGTTTTTATCGCTGTTGCCTTGCCGAGCCTAGCGCAGAAAGAAACGACAGAATTTAATCCTGAACTTGAAGGTTGGACACTTGAAAAAGAATAAACTCCTTTAGACCTGGAATGTACTAACGCAGCTTATCAGTGTTTCTGTTCTCTGCTTTTGTTGTTTTTTTGCTCTCAATGCTAGTTTTTCTCCTTTGTGAATGATTTATAGAAATATAATTTCTTGTAGCCATTAATTGATTGGTCATTGGATTTGTGATAATCGGAAATAAATAAATAAACAAATAAATAAATAAATAATTAAAAAATTAAATAAATAAATTAATTAATTAATTAATAGTTTTAAAAAAGGAAAAATTATACACTATAGTGAAAAGAATTTTTTATACCGACGTTTCGGACTGGATTCCTTCGTCGGAGTGGATGCATGAAAGATAAATAAAGAGGTGGTTTTATAGTAAAAAATCGTGTCGTGGTAGTTGGGAAGAAAAGATAACATTCTCGAGGCCAACGACAAAACCAAAATCCTGGATTATCTACTTGCGATCCATTTTGTTTTAAATCTTTCCTGAGTTTGTATCAAATATTGTATTAAGTTGTATCACAGTACGAGCATAGAATTCAATTAAAAATTCATGTATTTCGTTGATGTGGGTTCTAAGTTTACACCCATACTGATGCATTAGAACATTTTTAACGAAGTCAAAATAAAGGTGTGACTATGAGTGAAGCTTTTGAATGCGTTTCTTTTTCACCTGATCAACGATCCAAGCTTATAAGTGGCTTAAAAACTAGTGAGCCATTTTTGAGTAAATCTTACGAAGCGATAAGCAAACCTATCAAACCAAACGTTCACCACAAGTATTAATCAAACGTAAGCTTAAACAAAGCTTTTCGAAACAAAAGTACAACTGATCCATTCTTAATGTTCAAAGTAACTATTGATCATTTTTTACTTTGTTGTTTTACTTTTAGCGCATGAAAATAATGCTCACTGCATTGCGGCAGCCATTAACGGTGTTACTGGGGCTCTGTGTTCAAATAATGGCGACAGTCACGAAGAGCGACTCAGGGAGTTTCTTGCTGTAAGTTTGTTTTAAAACTGTTGCTTGTTAAAATCTCTATTTACTGTAAAAATCAAAATTAACTCAGTGTAAATAACTTGACTGCTGCTTGTTACTTATAGTGTTGCATGTTTCGTTACATTCTGTTTTTAGTTAAGAAATAAAACATGTTATCTCTGTCTTCATATCCTGGTGAAAATCGAGGTGAACGTTTGGGAGAATTCGAAAGCAAATCAGTGAAACCAGAGACACAGTCGAGGGTTTTCTCCTGCTCGAGAATTCTCACAAACTTTGGCCAAGATTTTCTCCAGGCAATAAATAGGGACCTTAAGCAACGAGGACGGCGACACCGACGGCGACGGGAAAGAGCAATAGTAATACAATAACTGCACGTTGGAATGCATCGAGCTCGGCACCTGCATGGAGTTGTCGCTAGAATTACAACGTAAAAAGACCTTTTTTAGAGTTGTCGGGACTACGAGGACATAACAGCAAAACTGTCTGTGTATTTGTTTAGCTTCACGGAAACACATTAAATTAAAGCAAAGAAACAAAACCCTAATGACCCACACAAAGAAGTAGGGAGTAAACTGGAAAAGAAATTTTTCGGAGCCATCGTCGTTCACGTTCCCGTCCTCGTTGCTTACGGTCCCTATTGAAGGCACGGAAATCATGTTTTCTTTCTTTTATGAAATATTATTTTCCCTCTTAACAAAGAGAAATATGATACACGAAGCGCGTATGTACACGTTACTTTCTTTCATGAAACTGTAAGTTTTCACAACTTGAAGACAGTCAACCTTATTGCTCGCCTTCATAGTGCTAAATAACACATACATTTGTAGACCTATCACAACGCTTAATAATTAGACCGTGAATAGTAGAGTTCTGATTTTGAATCCGTTGCTCTTCATTTCCTTAAGATTGCGTCATCAAGCCTTCTAAAGCTTGGAATAGATCAAGAAAAAGATATCAAAGCAAGGGAATCAACTTACATTCTTCTGGACTTGGTAAGTTGCTTCTTCGAGGACAAATGGACTACGTATTAATTGTAACGTTTGGCAACTCAGATTGAAATTTTTGTGACCATCACTAGAAGTTGTATAAAGAGGTGACATTTCGATCATTTACCAAATATCGGGGCGTCTTTGTGATAATAAAAAAGTTTCAACCTCGATTTGTCTAAATTACGTATTTCAGCTCCTTGCCGAATTACTTCAATTGGTTAATCCTTGCAGTCATTGTCACTGTTTTCAAATATTTATTTGAAACAGACATTAACTATGTATGCTATTGAAAAAGAACTTACACCAACCATAATCAATTCTATACCATCTGCTTCGTTAGCAATTCACTTGAAGGTAGCAAATAACCAAACAGAAATAACATTTGAGTCTTAAATCTTCGGAAAGATTGTCAAAGAAACAATTTGAAGAAAATTTTTGTCCTATACGTGCAGTTTTTAAAAAGATGTAAATAAGATTTGAGTCTAAAACTTGAGAAAGCTTATCAAGGGAACAAGGTGATGAAACTTTATAGTTTCTAATAAGATATCAAAGACAAGATACGAGTCTAAAACTGAGAAGGCTTGTTTAGGGAAAAAAAGTCATAAAACGTGTAGGTCTATATCTGCAGTTTCTAAGAAGATATCATAGATAGGATTTGTCTAAACCTTTGGAAGTCTTGTCAAAGGAAGAAAGTGATGAAGCGTTTGGGTCTAAACATGCAGTTTCTAAATTATCATAGCTAAGATTTGAGTTTAAAACCTGAGAAGCTTGTCAAGGGAACAAAGTGATGAAAATTTGGATCTATTCATCCATTTTCTAAGAAGATATCATAGATAAGATTTGAGTTTCAAACTTGAGAAGTGTTGTCAAGGGAACAAAGCGATGAAACGTTTGTCTCTATACATGCAGTTTCTAAAAAGATATCGTGGATAAGATTCGATTTTAAAACTTGAGAAGGTTTGTCAAGGGAACAAAGTGATGAAAGTTTGGGTCTATACATAGATTTTCTAAGAAGATATCATAGATAAGATTTGTGTCTAAATTTTGAGAAGTCTTGTCAAGGGAAAACAAAATAATGAAACATTTGGCTCTATACATGCAGTTTCTAAGAAGATATTATTGATAAGATTTGAGTTTATAACTTAAGAAGGCTTGTCCAGGGAACAAAGTGACGAAACGTTTCGGTCTATGTATGCAGTTTCTAAACTGATAGTAGCCAGTCAAATGTTTTGGTTCCAACAATGCCACTATAATACACGCTTATGTAATTTAACTTGTTTTCGTTTCCTTGTATTTTCTAGATTGTCCAGAAATCACCTTTCCTTACAATGGACATCCTCGAGTCATGCTTTCCATATGCGTTACTGCGTGACTCGTACCACGTGGTCTACAAGGTAAGACGAACCGTGACATTAAAGAAAACATGATCGTGACACACCGCCTGTGTTTTGTTGTTTGCTTTTACGACATTCCAGTATTCTTTGTATGGTAATCTAATGTACTGGTGCTGCATGTGTGACGTCATTGAAGGACACTGGACTAACCCTCAGAAACAATCCGTAACCCATAATGTTTGCTTAACATAATTCTTTATCTACTTTACGATGTTTCAAGTCACATATCGTTATCATCTTGTAGCTTTTAATAATTAAAAGATCTATACGCTAATGAATATTCAATATATTGATACACTAATCATTATCTGATTGACAATCCGTAATTTTATATCCGATAATTAGTTTTTAAATGAGTCTAGAATAGATTTGTTTATAATGAAGTAGTTCCAATACAGGACTTTCCTCTTCAGCTGTAGAATTTTTGTATAATTTTTCTTTTTAATGTAACAATTTTGAAAACAACCGCATCCTTTCACTGGTTAGCAGCGCTCTACCGGTAAAACATGTTTCCACCTTTGTGGTAAGGCTAGAGCGCTTGAGGATTACTTACTCTACCCCCTCTGCGGATGAGAAAATACCCATCATAATTAGCTTTTAGGTTTCCCTTTAAGGAAGGTAAAAAAATAGTTCAAAATTAACATTTAAATTTCCTATTAGAGAAGGGGTAGATCAAGCTTTTCCCTGGAACTATGTTTGATCTTTTTGGAGCCTTATAAAAAGACGCAAATTATTCTTTGGATGATGTATTTAGCGTTCTTGATGGTCTATTCTAACACTTACTAATCGTATATTCTTTGTGAAGTTCACAGTCAATTGGCAGTGCAGTGAGCTGGTCGGTATTCAATCTAATGTTTTTGATTTTGTTCCTTACATTTAAATCAAGATAAAACTGTCACTGTTAATTTTAATTCGCGTGCATTTGTTAAAAAAAATAAAATAGTTGTGTAAAATTTAAAGTCTCGATTTCCTTTTCCTTGCTTCCAAGATAAATGTTAAAGTGCAACAATCCTTTAAGGTCTTCGCATAAAACATCATTGTTAAATTTGTGTCTCCGGGACTTGTTTGGATTTTAAAAATGTGAAATTTTCTAAATTCATCGCTGGAAAACTTTTAAAAACTATTTATTTAGACAGTCACGAAATTATCCATTTTATGTTGTATTTGAGGCCTCTCTTCTGTTGATCGAATAAAAATTCGATGGACACATGATAAAAGTATAAACACCAAAACAATACGAGAGACTTTCTGTTGAATTACGGCAAGTATATTTGGAACGCTACAGGACTGGCCTGCGTGCCGAGATGATTCTAATCAGGCCGTATTTTCGTGCTTACTTGTTTCTTTGAGGAAGATGGCGGTGTCATCGGCACAGTAGGAGGAATGATGGTTGATTGTGATGTCAATAAAAGTGCTTAACGTGGAATCTGTATCAGTGGTTTGGTTTTGGACCAAAGGAGAACCGCGGGATTCCTCTTTACCTTGTACTCCGTTCTTTTCAGACATGGTCTTGGTCAAGTTTTTTTTACTTGTTTTCAAGGGAAGAAGTTTATTTGATGTTTGATTATTACTGTTAAAAAGCTATTCAGAACAATCATTTTCTAAATGGAAGCCCTAAAATTGTCCCATTTTTCTTTGCTCATTGTCTTGAAAAAGCTCTGTGTTTCAGATAAAGAGACTCTATTTCCCCCCTTTTGTTACAAGGGTGCCAGAATGCCTGATAATATCATAAGCGGTGTTTTATATTAAGACCAAGAAAGAGTAATCGTCTTAGCTTTATATGTTCAAGTCACTGTTTCCTGCGACTAATGTTTATCCATCTGTTAAAGTTAATCAGCTCGTATCTTCGTAACTAAAATTGCTGTCAAAATAATTAACATATAACTTATAGAAAGTATAACTATTGTTTCTTGTTTAAGGTAAAATGTCTTTTATAATATTGTAAAATATATTCGTTAAGCATTGCATTGATTTAGTGTAAAATTCGCTTCTACAGTGCAAAAGAAAATTAGGAAGACGAAAAAGTGATTCCCGGGACTAGTAACAGTTCCATCGTCGACACTCAGTTTTATTATAATTGAAAACGCCTTATAATTTTCCAACTCTCACTGTTTACCACATGGGGAGTGAGGCAGAGGAAAGAAGATTGTAGGGCTTTTGAAGGAACATATCATTGCAAGGGTGGGTTCTCTACATGGTAATTCTCTCCCTTCCCCCCACAGTTTTGCGCTTTTACTATCCAGGGCCCAGTTGTTCAAAAGCAGATTAGTACTAACTCAGGGTTAATGTTTTTAACCCACGTTCCTGTCTCCTGAGCCGTACAAAGACGGACTTTAGCCGTAATTTTGCGATTAACAAGGTTTTTTTTTTTCCTGGAAAATTCAAACAATAATTTAAAAGGATCGTAAACCTTTTCTTAGAGAAGAAATTGCTGGTTGAATTTTGGCATAACCCAGGGGTTAAGTTAAACTGTTTTTGAATAATCCATCCCAGAACTTTAGAAACGATAACGTAACGGGATGGGGAACGTAAAAAACACAATAGCCGTAATTATTGAACATAAAAATTGCACATCGGAATGTATCGAGCTAACTACCTGCTTACGTTGGCTTCAGAACTACTTCGCAACAAGTTTTCTGTTTGACTACATAACGTAAGAACGTAACGTAAGTGAACGTCATTCCAGAATAATATTGAACACAAAAATTTTACGTTGGAATGTATCGAGCCGAACACCTGCTTACTGTGTTCAGCACTACTCCGCAGAACGTTCCAGTTTCACTGCGCAACGCAAGAACTTAACGTATATACGTGAATGTCATTTTACAAAATTTGATAATCTTTGTTTCTTTTTCATGCTGAGCTAATTACGTTTTTCTCTTCTCACGTGCATAATTATTCTAGAAAGAAAATTAATCAATGAATTAAAAAGAAAAACATAACAAGAAACAATTGTTTTCACAACTGCCTTCGTCACATTGCTGTCACGGCGTCCTTATTTCTAAATAGGGACGTTAAGCGAGGAGGAAGGGAACGCGAGAGACAACGGCTTAGAAAAATCACATTCCTGGTTTGCTTTTTACTGGTTTGCGCAGGTCATTAGGGTTTTGTTTCTTTGCCTTAAATTTTTGAATATAAAAACGAAGCTAAACAAATAGTAAAAGTTTTTGATGTTGCGTCCTCGTAGTCTCGACAACTCTAAAAAAGGTCGTTTCACGTTGTAATTGTAGCGACAACTACATGCAGCTGCCGTGCTCGATACATTCCAACGTGCAGTTATTGTATTTACTATTGTTCTTTGCCATCGCCGTCAGCGTTGCAGTTATCCCTCTCATAAACCGTCGTTGCCATTTGAAACAGTCGATGCCACGCTACAAAACAGTCGATGCCATCTGAAACAGTCGATGCCATCTCAAGAAACAGTCGATGCCATCAGTGACAGCCGATGGCATCGACTGTTTCAAATGGCAACGACGGTTTACGAAAGAGAAAACTGCGTCGGTGTCACTCTCCTCGTTGCTTAAGGTCTCCAATTAAGCGAATAATAACCTTACGCAAAAAGGACGAGAACACGAAGGACGACGTCTGAGAAAAATCACATTCCCGGTTCGCTCTTTACGTTTTTTGTGCAGGTCATTAGGATTTTGTTTCTTTGCCTTACAATTTGTGAGTAGAAAAACGGTTAAATGTTTCGCCATGAAGCTAAACAAATACCCAGAAAGTTTTTGCTGTGACATCCTCTTAGTCTTGACAACTCTAAAAAAGGTATTTTCACGCTGTAATCTACGCGAAAGCTCCGTGCAGGTGCTGAGCTCGATGCATTTCAGCGTGCAGTTATTCAGTTTACTATTGTTCTTTGCCGTCGTCGTCAGCGTCACTGTCCTTGTTGCGTAAGGTCCCTATTGACCAGATAGAAAAACCACGGTCCATCAAAGCCTTGATGTAACTAGCTATTAAGATTCTTAGATTCCATTTAGTTACGTGTATGGCTTAATTAATGCACAAGTTACCATTTACAGATAGTTTGAACAATCGAGGATATTGTAAAAATATAAATAAAAAATCCATGGTTTTAAAATGTGGAGTTTTTAGAACTTTTGAAATCGAATCGAGTTTGAAAAAACTGCTATTATGGTGGGAAATTTGATTGCAAATGGCCGTCATCTTGCTTACCTCTCCCCCTTGTGCTTAGCATTGAAAGTATATTATTAGACAATACCTTAATATCTAGAAAAGATTGTAAGCATTCGATTACTGTAATTACTTTAAGAAATTAGTTATTTTGTAATACAGATTACTAATCTTTGACTTGAAGTTCAAGCATTATAATTTAGTAACACTGTTGTTAATGACAGATTTTGTAGCAAAATAAATGATTGTTAAAACCAAATTCTGCGTGATAATGATTATTATCAGGGCTAGGTTGCTTGAAAGTGAGTTATAGAATAATTAGCATATATTTAAAAATTAGACCTCAGGGACGAATGGACTACGAGTCAATAGCCCACGAGGCCGTAGGCGGAATGAGCTATTCAAACTCGTAGTCCATGACGCCGAGAGGTCTAATTGTTTTATTATAAAACTACTAATCGGTCAAAAAATAATGTACAAATTAAATTATTGATGAAAGCCTCTGATATTGTAGCAAAACAGGGCTCATTGCTATTTTGATCCGCCATGTTTTCTCTACTAGTAGGCTATCACAAATAGACCTCTAGCAGAATAGCCAATCAGAATGCAGGATTCGTATTAGACCGTTAGTAGGTTTATACTAAAGCACGTTAGTTTTGATTCGTGAACAGTGAAGTGGGTTTTCATTGCACTATGAAACACGAAAGTGGCGTGAGTGATATGGTTGGCTGTCTCCAAGTTGTGAGAATTTTCAGTTTTAAGAAAGAAATAAAATATTTAGTAAAAATCTACTAGTATGCTAATGCAAATGCCGTAATCTGATTGGCTAAGCTACTCGTATACTATCAGCCATTAGAGTGCAGCGGTGAAGGTCGTTTTCAAAAATGGCGACGTCTTCGTGCTTTTGCGAAGTTTCACAGGAAGATTTGGAACTTTTACTGGAGAATTCAGTTCCTGAAAAGACTAGGCAAGCAACAAAGTATGGAATAAAAATTCTTAACGGTAAGAAGTTTATCACCCCATAGAAATCTCGAGCTCATAATCTAATTGTTAATTAGTAAAATGAATAGTGGCAGTTCTAATACTTAAACAACTCAGTTCTGTTATCCTTGTGCTTTTGTCTTGCTCGTTGGCACTTGGTGGTAGCTATTACTAATTTTATTTGTATTTGTGTCATATTTTCTTTTGTACACTCAAAGAGAAGACACAGATCTCTTCAAAATGTGCACAGCAAGGTACAATAATCAAGATATCAGAAAACATTCCGTATATATCATGTCAAGCGATAATCATTTATATGGCATTACAGACCTCCAGAACATTTCAAATAATACTAGAAGTGTGTAGCACAAACCACATATTAAGTATGTTGTAAACAACAATACTCTACACATTTCTAAAATGTTCTGGAACAATCTTTGGCATGCTAGCAAACACATTTCTACAATGTTTTGGAACAATCTATTTAATCTCTACAACAATTTGACACTTGGTGTATCAATTAATATCACTATGATTTAGAGTACGTCCACAGTACAGGTTTATCTATTCATCTACTTATCTATTCCCAAACCAGCTGAACATACTAAAATCAGTACCAAATGGCTATCTCTCACCTGACTCCTCACTCTGGAGAGAGCAACAGAAACAAACTCCATTACCCAGGCAAGAACTTCTGACTGATCATACTCAGCAACGTTCTCCTCACTTTGTTCTCTAAGGTTTTCTAGATATCCTTGTAAAGCCTTCTCAATCTGTGTGGGGTACCTGATTGACAACATACAAACAAAATCATTTGTGTTGCTACAAATGGATTTTAAAAAGAAAAACCCTGTGCCTAATAATTATGAAATTTAGGCCCTGAAATCTTGAATACCTCCATGAACTCTGTAAAAATGTGACTCACAATTGCAGGGAAAATTTTTAGCCTCAGGTTTGTCAAGATCTTGGGAACAACTATCTGAGACTGTGAAACTGGGCTGAAATTTTTTTATAAAACTGCACCAGTCTGGCCCGGTTTGACAGCTCCTGGTATAACCAAGTTAATTGTACAGTCTCATTCATTATTTTTATATAAGAACATCAAATTTTGGTGCAGGATATCAAGAGCAGAATTGGACTAGTAAAGAAGACTTTCCAGACATGAACATGCTTTGGTGTGCAAGAAAAGATTACCAAATTGCTACATATTGTCAGTGGTAACGCATCGATGTGAGTCTTGGACGATAAGCAAAGTCATGGAGAAGAGACTCAAAGCTGCAGAAATGTGGTACTACAGGAAAATAATACAGAAGGTGACAAATGTGAAAGTGTTGAAGAACATTTTGTAAACAAACAGACAGTTTATGGTTACCATCAGAGAGACAATGGAGCTTTGCTGGTCATCTGCTTAGAGAAGATGATGGAATGGAGCTTTATATAATAAAGACTAAGCTGGTGGGTTAGGGTGAAACAAGAAATGATTTGGCAACGGCATACATATGCTATGGCAGAAGAAGAAGAAGAATTTTGGAGCTATTGCTGAGTGTTCTTAAACATTTTGGTAATTTTAGCTTAAAATGTTCTTAAATATGTCATTTAGGAAATTCAGTGGGAAATGTTTTCAATTTCTGCATGAGAAAAATTTGTGTAAACAAATACACAATTCCCGATTATCTTGTAGCCTAGCTGAGTTGGCTCAAATCCTTTAATACCAGGCTGTGAGTTACTTATTTTAACCCTTTACATGCTAGACTTTTGAAAGCCAAAAATTTTAATTTTTTTAGAAAATAAAAACTTTAGAATTAGTC
>JAOBAY020084006.1:0-18599 GCA_025331085.2 Zoanthus sociatus
TGACTTATGTGTATAAAACACTCTTCCCATAGAAAAATATTATAAATTATTTTTTAAGCTCTCTCCATTTCCATATAAAATCTTTGGCGTAGGCAAAATATACATTATCATTATAATAAAATGTTTTTGTCATATAAATACTCTATGCTGCTTGAAAAATTGTTGGAAATATACATTCGTTTGTCCACAAGAACGAAACAAACATGAATTTTGTTAACAAAACCTCCCTACTAGTATACACGACTGTGACGTTATTTACAGTAGGTGTGAGAGAAAAATGAACATTAATATTTATCTTCTCAAATCTAACTATAACCATTGAAAATATATTTTAGTTCAAGTGTCACTTTAGGTGATGCAACCATCACAAAGTCATCATGTAAAATGTATAAATGATTTATCTGAGCCTATTACTTGTGTCTCAATATTTTGTGTTTTCTTCCTGCCAGCATATTCGACTTGCAGGGAAGCGTTTTTTTTTCTGTCCAGCAATAAATAAAAAATTAAAATAACTTTAATCTATCTCGCTCGGTGCTAGTGTTTATGCGTAGTATGTCATCCCAGGGGTCATTGAGCCACCGTACATGGACCTTGAGGACTGGGTATAAGCGGGAGGTGCGCGTGCCCAGTAGGGCATCTGGAAACAGCTATTGGAACCCGGATGAAACAGCGGTGTAGCGGGAAAACCAGCGTAGAATTCCGAGCCTGGAAACTTGTATGCTGCTTGCGCATGCGCCTGGGCATCCGATGTGATGGGTTGGTTTAGTTGAGCCAGACCTTGGAAATCAAACTTGTAGGCGTATCGCTTTCCGTGTATCTTGGTCATAATGTTTTTGTCGTAATAGTATCGGAGAGCACGGCTTAATTTGTCGTAGTTCATGTTGGGCTTGTTTTTCCTCTCTCCCCAGCGTCTCGCAACCTCATCTGGATCTGACAGCTTGAATTCGCCATTCGCTCCCTCCCAAGCGATGCAACTCGAGTTCTTTGGGTCTGACAACAGCTCGAGAAGGAACTGCCATAGTTGAATCTGACCGCTTCCGGTGGTGTTGGCAGCTGCAACCGCATCCCTAGTGGACAGTGGGCTCGGAGCATATGATCCTGTCAACATAAAGTAGAAGAAACTTTAACATTGAAACGAAGAAAGTGAAAACATCAGGAACAAGACAATTCATCGAACCTCTACTGAATAAGAAAACACAAGAACAAAGCTATACCTTGCATTTGTTGTGGTTCTGGGATGGGCTTCGATGGAACAACACTATCCTTAATGTGAGACAATCTGTGGGTGGATTGGGCACTAGACCAGGTAGGAGAGTCTGAAGAACAAAATAAATATTTACTTTTAATAACACGGCAGTTTTCTAGCGATAATTCGCATACTAAGGCGTGCTTATTTATGCATACAAATTCATCGCGTATATTACTATAAAAGTTAAGGTCTGGGTAAGGGTTTGTTTGCATAATTAAACAATAGTACGCCCCAACACGGGAATTTTACCATTTTCACTAAAATTAGTCGAAAAATTCTTAGTATTGTCTCGAAAATAAAATGATTGCAACGTATGCTAAATTTACATCAGAATAATCAAGAAACGCTTGCATTTTCTCTTATTTTTAAAATAAAAAATGATTCTTACTTATTCTTAATTTTTACTTATTTTAAGTTTTACTAATTCATTCTTACTAATTTTTAATTTTTAAATGAAAATCATTTTTACTGCTGTTAGTAATATTTTAGCTTTTTCCCAGCCGATGAAGCCGTAGCGACTATTCACTTTCTTGTCGTAAAGCGTAGAAATAATTGAAGTTATTCATTCATTGGTGAAACCCTATAGAGTGATCATTGATTTTGTTATTGTAGAGAACAAAAATAATTGGTGTTAATCATTCTAACCTTTGAACCAGTTGATGAAACCTTATAATTAACGGAATATATATTTTGTTTGTATTGAAAAGACGAAATGATGGTTGTTTTTATTTGAAACTTTGAAAGTGTAAGGAAAAACGCCCTAGATTAACAATAATTTACCTAATAATGAAAATTCTTTTCCCTTACCAGTAAAACGAGTTTGATTGTAGTCGCTGTTTCTTGAAGCACTAGGATAACTTGTGATTACGGGATGCTGGCGACTTTCAGTGTCACTGCTTCGTGAATAGGTTGGCATTCCTGTTTTTTTGTTAAAAAAGGAAAACGCTTGTTAAATAAATGAGCAATAGCGTTTCAAACTTAAAGTACTAATGCCTTACTGAAACAGGTTTTCAATTTGTAACTTGTGTAGATTTCAATATTTTTAATTCAAAGAACCCTTGTTTTCAAAAGCCTTTATAAAACAGCTATTTTAGATTTGTGATATATTTGTGTTCCTTCAACCTAAATTCAGGGTGTGTCTGTGACGTAACAATTCATTTTTATCGCTAATTATAATATCTGTTCTTGCGGTTATGATGTTGAAAGGGCCCTACTCCGCAAATCTATAATTTCAAGTGTGAGAGGATACAAATTTTCTAGTTTTGCGTAAGAGGAAGCGAAACGAAATTCGGGGGGGAGTATAGAAGATTTGTATGTACCTGATGATGAACCTTGGGCTCTGCTGTCGAAGAGGGGGGGAGATGGAACTGCCGTTGACACTGATGCTGGTGCCAGTGCACGATCAATATCGTCCGATGTAAGGTTTGGAAGAGGAGCTGGAAAAAATATGAAAAAAAAATATTTGAAAAGGTTCTGATCTTAAAAAAAGAATAAACAGAAGAAATTTTTAAGAGTGAAACAATATATGGCACAACAGTTAAAACATAATTAAGTATTTGAGGTTGTCTGAATTTTGTTAATATCAAAAAAGCGATATGCAGCATTTTATAAGGTCAATGAAAATCGCAAAAAAGAAACAAGGTCAAAATGGACAGATTTTTTCTTAATAGTTTTTTATTTACCTTTTTAAGGAATTAACTTTTTAGATGTGCAAACAAAATTATTTAGTTTTTGAAAGTCAATCACTAAGGTAAATATTTTTTTATAAGATAAAAGATATATTTTTAAAAAATAAGAAAAAAAAATCCGTCATCAGGATAAAACACAATACTCATCAATATTGTTAGTAGGTTTCTAGTTATAAACTCACTTTTCCGTAAGACGCAGAGATGTGCCAACAAAATATCGCCATTATAAGCTGGGGCAAGTTTCATGAAGTCTTCTCTCGTCAATCGACACAGCTCTCTTCCGTTCATATCAAACCGTCCCACATCAATCTCCTTCAAACTAAACTCTTTCACGGCCCACTGAATCCATTGTCGAACATGGTCTTTGGTCCAGCACAACGGATCTGAGTTGAAAGAAAGAAAAAGTTTTCTAACTAATACTTCCTAAAACCTTAAAAACTTTTTTTGAAAAACTCTAGCTTCAAATTAGAAAAAACGTTGGTCATGGATATTAACCCTTTACATGCTAGATTTTTTAAAGTCAAAAATTTTAATTGTCTTAAAAAATAAAAACTTTAGAACTAGTCAAAACCATAGATACTTCTAGCTTATACTTACAAAACAAAGAAATGAATGGTCATTTAATAAGGTTTCATCAACAGGTTCAAAAGTTAAGACAATTTTACTTTATATGAAATCGTTTTTAGCAGGACAAGGGTTAATTTAAAAGTTGCGCAACATTTCAAGTCAGCTTATTAAAAAGTAAAAAAAAGACCTATTTCAGTATTTGGCGACTGGAAATTGTTTGTCAGTTGTCACCAAAAAGTCATGCCTTGCCACAAATAACCAAAAGAAATAACAAACAAAGGTTTTTCAAAACAATACATCAAAGTTTTAGATCTCGTAGTAATTTGTTAAAACAGAAAAGCTTTTCTATATTAAAATCTTTGCGAGTCACTATGATAACTAGTAATTTCTCCAGATAAAGAAAAAATGGTTTCAAAATGCATTATTCTTAACTTAAAGTATAGTTGTTTATTCCACTCAGAGGGTCGAGTCAGAAAGGTTATGATGAAAACTTAGGTTTTGTAAAACATGTTGCAAACAAACAGGTATTGGCTTTTAAACATACAGAAGAAAGTCTATTTTACAACAGGTAAAATGAAAACATGGCAAAAATGATGAAATACAGTTTAATTTACGGCCCCAAAAATTTCCAATTTTAAAATGATTTTGGGTGCGGTGAAACATTCTCCGCCCCTTTCTGTAGATTTAAAAGAAAATTGACACGAACAAATCGCGGATAATGACGGCCCTAATCCTATAAACTTCAACCTTAGATTCTAAAAGTAGATGTTTATGAAATCTAAGCTGAAGGCGTTGCCATTTGACGACAGATTAAAATATGAAACGTTGACAAGTTCAGATATTTACCTGCAGGGACAATCACTCGTCTTTCGTGAGCGAGGGAATCTGCGCTTGGCGACGGCGAACTTCTTTCTTGAAAATCATTGCTTGGGACAAATGGCCGTTTGGCGCTCGGCTCATCCAAATCGCTTTCCAACGCACGCTTCTTACTAGGGTAGAAAGAGTCTCCCTTCGTTGGTTTAACCGGCTTGTAAGGATCATTAAAGGAATTGTCGAACAGCGACTGATCTTCGGGAATCATAGCCTCCTGTCAGATGAAAAAATGGCATTACATTTTTTTTATTTAACTTGGTGGTAAAACTTTAAAATCCCAAGAAAAATCGTGAAAAAAGATTTTTTGAGTTACTTTTCTGCGCATTGAGTTGGGCAATTCTTAAGGACCACTAACCGTCTTTTAGATTCTGATTTCGAAAAATTGATAAAAGCGTTAAGGCAAATATAAATGTTAGACTCACGGGCGTTTTAACAAATTACTAGTTTGATGTTGTAGTTAACTAACAATACAATGAAAATTGAAGTCAACTGTGAAATGAAGTGTTAGTGGTGGCAGTCTCATCTTGATAAATGTCAAATCCCACGGTCACAAGTTCAAAAACAATGAAACCTTTTCACTACCCTTTGAAATTTCGAGACAGGATAAGTTTTTAACTTCTAGGAATAAAAGTTAAGATACCGAAAAATGAAATAAGATTTTTAATTAAGATTCTAAAAAACAAATTTTTATGCTAACAGGTCAACTTTTATGACACAAGAAATTTGCATTTGCCGTTGTGTCAGTAATTACAGAAGTGTAATAAAGTGATGTTTAAGTTAGGCAGAATCTAAATGTTTTTAACTTCTATAAGCTATGACAATTTGGAATAACATTTTAGATTTTTTGTTGAATAAGAAATTAAATATTTTCACTGAAAAGTTTTGTTAACGACCAAAAATGATGGAGTGAAAACCGTCCTTGCGCTTTCACAGTCGAGTGAGTAAAGCAAAAAGACGGTCGATTTCAGTTCACACTTTAAGCTAAAACCTGTCAAAGATTTTTAATCGAACTTACTTGAGCATACAATGCGGCGTCAGGGACTACGTTGTGTTCTGTGTTAAGACCAAACATTTTCGAGCTTGAAGGTAATCTAGAAGAAGAGAATCACAACAAGATTTAACAATTGTGAAGTGTTATTAAAACAAGAAAGTCGACAATAAGTTAGAGAAGAACTTGCGTAACTAACTATCCAACAATACTGAAGCGAGTCAAAAGCCGACTAAAAAATTATACAAAAATGATAGATTGACAATAAATGCAACACTACCTTATAATTTCCTGTGTTCAAATGGAAAGCTCCCTTCGAAATCACACAAACGAATTTTCCGGGAAAAATTGACTTAACCAAAGAAATTGAGTATAGGAATGTAGATTGTTCACAGCTGAGATGATGACCAACAAAAAATCCAAGACTTATTATCAACGTTTTTGTTCAAAATATTCGGGAGAGTTCCCTTGCTTCTATTTTCCGGTGAATAATGTATTTTACTTGTTATGGTAGAACGAAATTTGTTTCCTTAACTCCCTCAGTTCCTTTTAGCAAGAGTGTTAAGATCAACTGGCCTGTTAACTCAGCTCACATTTATATACCTAACCGATACCAAATCATTTACTGTCTAAAGTAGGTGGGTTCTACTTTGACAGTGGAACATTAGGTGGTAAATATCGTGAAGGTTAATGTCCAATAAGATCGTGAGCCTCTCAAAACAAACCAGTCCCAAGAGGTTTCTGTACGCCCACGCTTGTACACACCCTGTGACGTCACCAATAGGTCGAGACCTCTGTAGGCCCGTGATTTGAGAGACTCGGCTGCTCTCAAAATATGCGAAGAAACAATATCAATGATTGTCAGCTCTCCTTATCTCTAACCAATCATATTTCGATTCATTCTGATTTAATACTGCATGTGTTATTCTAGATAAACACTTTACTTTAGTCAGAATAATCTTGAAGGCTCATTTCGGGTCAAACAATGGCTGTTGATCTGTAACACCTTCTTTGAGTATTATTTTTTTTCTGGTGCTGTGACAACCTGATCGTAATTATGTTGATTTCCTTCTCTTAAAATACGAAATATCAGACATTTAATCATTTTATCTTACATTGGTAATTTTAATGGCGAAATTTGAACTAAACTATCATAAATTTGGTTTCTTGGGAGGCAAACGCCATGTTGCTTTTTGACACAACTCTGTAAGCAGTCAACAATAAGACCAATGAAGCGTACACTAACAGAAAATTCCTTTACACAGTAGCTGTAAAAACCTTCAAAAACCACAATAAGTTAACGCTATGGTGCCATTTCGCTTTTCAAGCGAGTCACGTAGAATTTTTTTCCCTTTTTCTTTCTTGAACGTTGAAGAATATGCGAGCGCGTTCACAACAAGAGTACGTGCGCTTCTCGTCTCTTCAGTGATTGTGGTAACACGTCATCGTGTGTTTGTTTCCATCTGTCCACGCAAGGCTATTCATTTGTTAATCGGGCTTTGTCTTTGTCATCCCAGGGGACAGGGTTGGTCATAGGTTTAATTTGCCGCCAAACTACTTCAAAGTGAATGAATGAGTATTTGGAAGTTAAGCTTTACTTTTGAATAATTTCGAGTGACTTTCCCGCCACTCATTCTGGAGAAAGTATAATGGCCCGACTGTCAAGAAAACATTTTGAGTGATATTGTTTGAAAAGATTATCGTAGATCGCTTTCTTTTCACGCCCTGTTTTGTTTGTGAAATACCGCTACACCATGAATATCAACACCATCATTGGTTTTAGGATATTTTTACCTTGAATTTAACTCAATGAATTGAATGTTAACTTTTTGAGAAATAAGGACAATAACAACTTGTCTTTTTGATTAAGAAGAACATTATATTAGTTTGTTAGGAAATACTGCAGTTAATTGATGAGTTCCTGAAATGAAGAGTTTTATACTTCGCTTATTTAGATGCCCTAACAAAAACATCGGCTTTCACAAAACGCCAAAGTTGTTACCTTGATTTGTAACGTGTTAATCCGTGGGCTATTTTTACATATATATCATGACCAAATTAAACTCCAAACTTTAATGTAGGTTTATTCAATGTTTATAAATTTTTTCTGGCATCACTGCCCGCAAGTTAATACAAGTAAACAACTTCTGATTAAATTCTGCGCACCATATAAGTTGTTTTCGTAGGAAAAGATTAAATTGCGAGAATCGGGAACAATATACGCGCTCACTGACGAGTGTCGAAATCCTATTCAAAGCCACTGAGGCAAAACTTTAAGGCTGATATTGCTTTGAAGAAGTATATCTTATTTGATTCTTTGTTAGAATACTGTCAACTGTCACCTAACCTTGTTTGTTCAAGTGGAGTTTTTTTCAGACTTTTAGTGATTACGTGTATGTTTTCTCAATGGGGACAGAAGGTGGAAAGCGCGAGTTGTCATCGATCTTTTGAGTTAACATTGCGTGTTACTTCACAACCGACCTACACTTTACACAGAATCCTTTATTAAGCAACTCAAGTAGAGTATGTGCCCGGAGCTGATTTCTCAATACCATTTTGCCAATATCCCATTTTGCTTTCATGCCACGCTTTTTTATTAGTAAAAGATACGCAACAAAAGCTGAAATTCTGTTGACTTAGCATTGTCTTGGCTGTCGCTGCGCTCAGCGGGAAGTTCACGGTACGTTTGACCTTCTTTGCTGAATTAGAACATTTTTGTTCGTGGTTCAGTGATAATCTGCATGCAATAACTGTCATTCTCCTTGAATGATTTTGAGAGTTCTTAGTTCAGAAATTTTGAAAGTTCTTAAAACACATGGAAAGCAGTGTCGGTATGTAGCGAGGGTCATGACAGCAGCTTCCGTTCTTTGCCGAAGTCTCCCATGAACATGGCTGTTTTTAAAAACCGAAAGCTTTTAAACACTCTTTCCTTCCTAACAAGATATTTTTTCGGTCATAGAAAACTTCTTTTTAACACGGCAGCACACATTTTTTACACAATCTTCTTCTTTTGTCGCGTTGATTTAAAAAACTTTGCTTCTAATTTGAAAGAAAATATTAAAATATACTTTTGTACAAAATTTGTGAAAAATTGAGCAAAACCCTTTAAAAAGTAAACGAAATCACTAACTTCTTAGTTTTTTTCCATGCGCATTAAAAATATGTCAATAAATATTTTTTCAAAGCAAATGGGTTATTTTTTTTAGAATTAATTTATAAGTGTATGATAGTCCGGGTGCGTGTTTGCTTTAAGATTCTTTGGTCTTGTGGAATATTTTCTTTTTGATTTCTTTGGAATTGAGTTTCCAGGTTTTGTTCAAACTTAAAACTTGTTGAAAACTCTGACGCTTAATACCGTGTGAAAATTCATATGGATGGAAAAATTAGATAATTATATTTGTATTTGATGCCCGAGGCTTGAATTTTCCCAGTTTCCGGCAATTTAGGGGTAAAAAATTGAGAGCTTATTTTTAAATGTGAAGAACTCATTTCTTGTGCAAAACATTTAAGAAATAATTATTATCTAGTTGATTTCATGGCAAAATTCATAACAGCAAAATGAATTTTCTGTTGAGTCTGGCAGTTTTGAGTCCTGGAGAATATATTTGGTGAATAAAAATTAGAAAATTCACTTGATTCTTGGATCTTGGCATTATAAAAATGAACTATTGCTTGTCGTGAACTTTTGGCTTTGCACAGCCGGGCACAGATAAAGTTTCAATTTTAGTTTCGCAATAGCTGATACTTTTTCACACAATTTGATTCATGTAAAAAATTTACCAAATGAGCAAAAGTCTCGTTAGACTTTGATGTTTGAAAGTTGATATATCACGTGTAGAAACGGTTATGATAAAGCTTGGATCCAAAATTTTCTATACTATAACCACAATATTAAAAAATGTTTTAATTGACTTTTTTTTCCATTGAAGACGGGATTAATTTATAGTAGGAATATGTTCATATAATCTAACGACGTTATTTTTCATAATTCTGAATCATTATCTTTGAATATAGCAGCAAAGAACTGCCAACTGGTATCCGTCACATTTTTCGAGTCATAAGTGGCGAAATGTTGACTCGACGGATGGCTGAAAAACGAAAACGGAAACATAACTTGTTGTGACTAATGAAATTTTCCAGGCTTTGCTCCGAGGTGCTGTACATGTTTTCCACGATGATGTAACTAAACATTCAATAAAATAGTGCTAAAGTAAATCTGCTAAGAAAGAGTTTTAGCAAAATTTCGTGACGAAGATATTGCAGCACAAAATACAACTCCTTGCATAAACAATCTGCACTATTTGGGTTCTGTACTTCGTTATATATCTTCTTTTTTTTAAGTTTTGTTTTATCTTCTTGTTCTTCCGAGTTTTTCGATTACTTTAAAGAGACAAAACTTTAAAACCGCTAGTTTTAATTCTTAAATGTTGTTCCAGTCGGCGTGTAATTTTTTGTACTAACATTTCAAAAATAGAATGGCAGTTTTCTCTTTCCAGCTATAACTTTTATGTAAGGATTAAGTACAGGCAACTGATGTCCGAGAAGGTCGATTGTTTGTCTATTTGTTTGTTACCAATTTTGTCGACCGGCCAGTTAACGTCAGTTTTCGCGGGATACTGGTAAACAAACAAATGCCATGGGAAAATTTTAGAATCATTTTTATGCAAATCTTGTTTTAACCACAATTTTTCAGTTAGCAAGATCTTTGCTACATACATTTATTATGTTGAACGGAATGTGCGATAACCTTTGAAGACTCTGCTCTACAAACAGCAGGAGCGAATTTCTCAGGCGCTGTTTTGATTTGCGTGCTAGAAGCGGTCAAAACAGCCAAGCATCTAATATTGTTTATTTAAAAAAGGCAAACCCTTGTTGAAAAGTAACTGACCGTTCACTGCTTGAATCCTAAAAATAATATCTCGGCTTGTACACAAGTTAAAATGAATGTATTAATCTAAACTAAAAAATACTAAATCTCGAACTCTGCTTTGATACCCTCTAGCATATGATAGTCACTCGTCAAATTTTTGATCCAGACAATTTGGGTCTTTTCGCCTCAAACGTCGTACTTGTTTTGAAAACTTATCAGTCAAAATCATTTTGACTGGATGGTTTCTATTTGCTACTTAAAGCTATCTGGTAACAACAAATACCAGAACATCCTGAATTTCTTCTCGGGCCTCCAAAGGCTTTGTTATCTCTCTACATTGTCAGTAAAATTTGTTTTCTGTGCAAACACAAAGAGTATTTTATCAAATAAAAATGTATTCAGAATCGTAACTGACGGGTTGGAGTTAAAAAGAATTGAATGAAATGGAAATTTAGACAGAAAACAATACGTTTCCGGTATAACTTCATTTAGCCGGAAAAGTCCTTGATGGGCTTTGTGATATTTTAATCTAGGCATTAAGATTGCTTTTTGCATCAAAAAATGATTAGACACTTTTGTTGTTGTCGCTGCTTGCCTGATGAAATACTTTGAAGATATCTTGGTGTTAAAACTTTAAGTCAAAAGGGTTTCGCATTGTGGATATTAATGACGCGGCGCTGCGTAAAATTTTATCTTCTTAAAATCCAGTGCTTTATAAAATGTAATACAATTTCATTTTCAAGTTGGTTTGAATCAAAAAACTCCCTATAAATATAATAAATAGACTAGTCGGCTAATGAAGGTAAATTATTATGGGGAATCAAAATTTTTGCTTAAAATCTAGCGGAACTATTGATTCTCACAGTTCTCTAAAGTTAATTACAACTTGAACAAAGATTTTTGACCTTACCGACCCGGCTATTATAATCTGCATTCCGATGGTGCCACACCCAAACTACTTGTGATTTGATTGGCTAGCATTTTGACACAAGAAAAAGAATCTCTTTAACATCACAACAGATGCTAAAAATACAGGCAAATGTTTTCAACTACCACAAACATTTCATCAGCAAGAGTTGTCGAAATCTGATTATTTTGTTTAAAATTTGTTCTTCACACGACAACCATGATCAATTTTGTTCTTAACACGAAATTTTGATTTTTAGGTTTTCGACTTCAATCTGGATTACTCTTAGTCTCTAGAAGAACTGAAAGCCGAGGATGAAAAAGTAATCTAGATTTCGATTAGATAAATGGTGTAAGAGAGACTTTCAGACATCAATGTTGATAGAATCAACATCAGAAATCGTACTTTAAAAATAGACAGTGTGATCTCGGGTTACCAGAGATATCGCTGCTTTTCAAGTACGGTCGTTGTTAAAAACAAATTTCAGGCGGGTGTGTGATTGGAGGCATTTATTCAAAGACTAACGGAATTTTCATTAAAATAAAATTTTATCCGTTAACTTTTTCTACATTTTCAAAACTAACTCAGGTGGAAATTAAATTATAAGGAATTAAAGATTTTTACCGAGTTTTGAAAAAAGATGTATGTTATCAGAACAAATGTTTTGAATAGTAATTGTCTTTTGTAATATTGGTTCTGAACTCGATGTTTGTTATTATTAAATCATTTATTGTAGAAAAAGCCATGTTTTGTTTTCAGTTCAGTTTTCGTTTCGCTTGATTTAAAGACAAAAGTGATTTAGACTTTTATTAAGACTTTCAAATTTTCGTTTAGCACTTCAGTAAAAACTTCACACTCGAACTTGTCGAAAGAAAGGTCAAATTATCCCGAGAGAAACCAAGCGTACCAGAAGAATAGGCAACTTTTAACAAAAGTGAATTGTGACCTCGTGCTAAGAGTAAAGACATTACTGGTGGCCGTTAGAACTGCGCAGTTTTTAAAAGAATAATCTAATTCTAAGCAGATTGTTTTTTATAAAAACAATCAAAACATCCGCTTTCGATGGCTTTAGTCTTCAACTTGTGTGGTGAAATAATAAAAACACAATACAAGGTAGCCTTGCTCTTGTTGAAAACGAAAAAAAATAGATTTTAATATGTCTGTGATAAAGCTCTCAGCTTAATAAAAAGAAGAAAGCCTATGTTATTTAAATTAGCGCGCCATTGATAAAATTAGATTAAAATTTGCTTTGGTTTTTGATTTTGTTTTCCTGTCAATATCGATAATGGCGGCGATGCAATTTTAAAATAAATTCGAAAGGTTTCGAGAACTACGTTGCCAGTGTCGAAAAAAGCATGATTTTACGAGTAGTTAGTCCGAAGTCTTGATAATCTTGTAATCTAATCTTCGTAATCTTGTCGGTAATTCATTGAAATAAATGAAAACTGAAAAATATGAAAGTCAGAGCTTCAAGCAACTTTGCACTGAGTTGGGACTCCTTGAAATAAAATGACAAACATGGATGACGAGTATCTTCATCTACTTCGTTTCTATTTTAAGATTTCAGTTTAACTTTTTCATTTTCACTTTCTCCCACTTCAGGAAGGACGTAAAAACTAAAAAAAGCAAAAACTTATATGCTTCATTTTTGTTAAAGGAAAAAAATTTAATACCGTCTTGTTGCATTCCACTCGCACGCATATAGAAATCCAATGATAGCGGAAGTTAAGCGCACGGCTTGATAAATGTTGATAAATGACCTATTTCCTTTATCCATCCGCAATCCATTTTCCAGATTCCAACGTGTACCTACTTTTTTATCAAAGCCAGTACAATTTATAGATTTTATGTAGTTGGTATGGACGGCCGTAAAACGTGTTTAACTGAACATTTGAACATCAACAAGAGTATTTTTAAAATCTACCAAAATTTTATTGCGCAAAATTCTTTTGCGTCTTTTGCGAGAACTTTTTTTTCTCTAAAAATAAATTTAGTACCTCGGATATTGTTCAAAACTGTTTTGAACTTAAATAACTGATTTCTTATTGTCATTTTTTCCATTTTAATTAACCTAAGAAATCTTGTAACTGATTGCCTTTAAATCATGTTTGCGCTCAAACCTCTTCGAGCTTCGTAATATATTATATTCAATTGATATTTGATATAGCTGCCCGCCCAGGAACTAAGGTATTTATTTATAATTTTAATGAAGATTTTTTTTTTTTTTTAAAAAAAAAAACTAAACGCACTCTTTTTCTAAAAAAAAAACTTTTTACAAAAACGAGTGGCCTCAAATGCCAAAAGTTTTTAAATGCCATTTGGCATTTGAGGCCACGCGTTTTTGTAAAAAGTTCTCCTTAAAAGAACCTGTCAAGAACATAAGTCATAACGGAGGGTGAAGAACTCCTATTCTGAACTCTTCAGAAAATCATGAGAATTATTTTTCTTGGCGTAAGCTTAAGAAATGAAACACGTTCTCCGTGCCTTCATAGAACTGGTGAATACCGAGACGAACGCTAGAGAGAATTCGAGAGCTGATAAATGACAACTCAAGAAGCAGTCTAAAGTTTTCATCAGCTCGAGAATCTCAGAAACTTTGCCGAGATTCTCATCAGGCAATTAAGGCAGGAGAACTTGTTTTATTTCTTTTATAGTTTTTTTCCGTCTCAAGAAAGAGAAAGACGATGCACGAAGTGCGTACATGCACTTAAATTTCTTTCACAAAACTGTCACACAACTTGGAGACAGCAAACCATATTCCTCACGTCATTTTCATAGCGTTATGAAAGCACACTTGTTAACCAATTTTAAAAACACACGTACTATTCATATTGTTTTATAATACTCAATGCAACATCAGCTGTAGTATTGGCTCCTAAAATATGAATTTTACTAGTAAATTGAGAGTGACATGAACATTGAAAAATCTTTATATTTTATATGATTGGTATATTTCTTTCCCTACCGGCCGGTAAAGTGTGGGTTACTTTGAAATACTAATGAATATTAAGGCTTCCGGCTTGTTTTTGTATTATAGACTTCTATTTACTCGGAATTATGTGTAAGAGCATTTAAAAAATAAACATTTGAAGCCAAAATTTTCAATTTTTTTGAGAGCATCACGATTCAGCCTTATATTTATAACAATTTAGACGACCTTATAAAATTTTGTGTATTGTAACTTAAATATCGAATCCTTAAAGTTCTTTCTCAGCTTCTACAGTTGTATATAAATTTTAAAATGGTAGGTCGTTTATAAAGTCATTGTTTAGCTGTTTCTGAACTCGATTATACAACAATCGTTGTGTAATGATTTGGCTACCAAACTGTGCACTGTAGTGTAGGACGTCCTGTGTTGTGACCGGTAGTGGTTTAAAAAAACAACTGCATTCATTATGTAAAAATTATCTATTTTGACGGTTTACTTAGGAAATAAATATATTATTGATTTTTTTACGTTGCAAGTTTTACGTGTCATGTCATTGCAATTTACGTGGCCTGGGTCATAGTAGATTCATGAGTCACCATTTGTTATGACGTAGGCTTTTACGCTAGAGGCAATTCACTAAATCATGACCCCAAAAAAAAATGTTGTTGACTTCAAAATTTTCCATATGTTTGTTTTGTGTAGGAGGTTTGAAATCATCGGAATATTGAACACGTAATAAACTCAAAATTCAGATGAAGGATGTTTTTTGTTTGAGAGCTTAAGAGCCTTTCGCGATATAAATTCTTTAGAACCTGCTAAACTCCTAATATTCTACAACATGCCGAAGTATATCAACCACTTAAATAAATCCTTTTGGCGCCAGGAAAACATCGTATTTTGGTTAATTAGATTTTAATCGACTCTTTTAAGGGCGCAATAATTTTCCCTTCCAAATACCGTTTGCATACCTGATATATTTTTATCAACAAAATCTCCGCATAAAAAAGTTTAAAACGGAAAAGCTAAAATTTAAAAATCTCCGAAAAAGAATGAAAATCTAAAGTCTTGTGCATTAGTATCTCAGCTGCTTTTCAATTTTGTGAAGTTCTGCTCCCACGTGCTGAAAACAGTGTGAAACTCACAGGTTTATTGTTTTTCTTCAACATATTGGTCTTAGCAATGATGTCACAAGTGATTCTTTTGTTCATTCAGTTGAAACCGGTGCCCTTGCGCCATTATCACGGAAAATTAACTTGACTTTGTAAACAAAAACACTTCACTCTTCAGTAAAAAAGTATGAATCTCTTAAAAATGACTGTTTTTCTCTTTTTCATTTTGATATCGAGGGAGTTGATTTTTTAAATTGTCATTGTCAAAAAAATGGTTATCTGGTTTATGAATGGGCGCGGTTTTCGAACGCTGAAACTAAACAATGAATCGTCATTTTCCCAATATCATGGTTTCACGATTGAAAAGCGTTATTCAATTCTACTTCTAGCTAGAAACGTTTGATTATTGCCCTAATTTGCACCACCAGCAACTCGTTAAGAAGTAAACTCGTACCAACATATTTGCCCTTTCAGTTCACTTAACTCTGAGTTGTTTGAGTAGCTTCAACTCGAGCGCATTTAACTTTCCTTGTTCCGTTGCTAATGTTGTGATTTTATAAAGCATAAAACAAAACAAAAAAATCATTCATAATTAATAAATAACATTAGTTTTGACTGAGTATAAAATGGTGGTCTATCATGAAAAATTCTTCAGATAGTGAAAATGAAAGTGTAATGCTTGATATACGTGGGTGAAATGATTCGGTATAAAAATAGACAGAGCACGTGTGCGAGTCAAAACTTAAAGCCATTGACCTTATTTTAATATATTTTTTATTTTATGTCACCGATTTTTCGGAGGACTTACTAATCCTTTTTATTCATAGTAAAATTTAACCGCCCACTAAACTATGATACAATCTAGTTATATAACGTTTGCAAAAATCTCCGTCTTTTCTCGGCCATGATATAAACGACAAAAATGCAAAATCATAGTTAAAAATATTTTTTTGGAAGTTTTTCCAAATTTCCTTGTATGATGATTTAGAAGGCTGCCAACAATCGTTTTGTTTTCCTTAAATGGTGGCACCGTTCGCAAAGTAATTACGGCCCAGTTTTCAGTCAAGCCTCGTGATTTCGAAACTGAAACATCTGACTCGTAGTTTTTGGCAGTTCTCGTTTTGTTTTTATGTTTTGGAGATGTGTAACTAGGCACGCCCGTGAACTTGGCTGCAACCCCGATTTTGATCGCCACAAGCGGTATTTTGTTAAGACGTCATGAATCAAAAACTATAATCAACCGCAAACAAGCAGAAAATACGACAAGAGCGAGTTAATACTTAAAACAACAACATTCTTTTACTAGCATCTGGTTTTGCTTTGTTTTTTTTTTCTTTTTTCCATCACAATTTTTACTAAATGTTTTCGTAAACAAGTTTCGTTGTAAACTTGTATACTTAATGAGTTGATATTTTGTTTCAAAAATCGACCTTATCGACTTCAGTTATTGGAGAAACCAAAACAGCATTTGAAAAAGCTGTACAGGAATTTTCATTGAGAGCAAATGTCTTAAGCTGTGTACGTGACCTAGTATTTTAGAGAGCAATTGTTTTCATCTCAACAAATAAGCTTAAGTGTCAGACGTTGGTTTGGCCTGAGGACAGAGGACGGAACTTATTATCAAGACACTTCAAACACAGAATCAAAAAAAGTTTTCAACAGTGTTTTGTAAAAACTAGAACAAAACTAGAAGATTTCTTATCCTTTTGCACGTTTAAATTCTAGCTCTAAAGTTTTAAATGGACTCATAGCAAGATTCTAAGAAAATATTGTGTAGAGTTTACAATCGTTTAGAAGTTCAAATCTTGAATGGTATACTAACAACAAAACCATAAATCGAGTCTTTTTCGACAGCCGCACTCTGCAGATTGACTACACGATGCTTTACGCTAGCAAAATATTTATTCGTGATAGTCGTCTATTAAAAATAGTGGCTAGTTGCTCAAAATTCTATAAATATGATGTTAAAGTAAGTCTATTTTTCTAATGCTTGTTAGTAACGGATTTTCGGCGATTATTTTTAAATATATCATGCATTAAAATGCATGGCCTCAAGCCAAACATTGAAACAATCCAAAGCCAAAAATGTTGAAAGTCAAGGTAGTATTCATCGCTGGTAAGTAGCAGATGATTGCAGCGACTCTCCATTTAATTAACATTACTTTTCAATAAAGAAAACGAAAGTGAAATGTTTTCATTTTCTAAGCAAACGAAATTGATTCTAACAGTCATTGGCAGCTATATAACCATGGTATGTCAAAATACTTTGGTTCACGTTAGCTGTGGTTTTCTGGTTTGAATTAAAGTTCATTTAATACTGAACAGTACGACTTTTAAGTTTTATTCCAACACAGGCGTACTTGATTTGTTTCAATATTTGGTTAGAGGTTCATTATTTGTAATCTGTAGTTACTGAAAAATGGTTGAACTCAACGACATTTTTGTAATTGTTAACGCAATAAGGAGCCATTAAATGATTAATTGCTGCTTTCGAATGAATTATTGACTGTCCTTGTGAGATGCAAGAGCCAAATGAGATTGAATACTCTGATAAACACAGAATGAACTCCCTTCATTGCTCAGTAGCTGGGAACCTTTGAAGAGCTTTGAGATTTCTTTTATGTTCATTAATTTTTACTTTGATTTTCAAAATCTTCCACAAGAAATGGCAAAGCAAGTTCCCTTCTTTAGTTCGAAAAATGAATAATAATGTCTGTAATGACAAATCTGCTTGTCAGTCGTTTAATATCAACGTGTTCGTTGCGTATGAAAATTATATACATTTTTTGCACATTTTTATAATTTCTGGTAAAAATATCAAGTAGGTAAAATGATTTATTGCTCCTTATTATTGGAAAAGATGAACAACATATATTTTCGTATTGTTGCTATAATAATATATGTTGTTATAAACTAAAATTTTTAGCACCTACTTTGAATTTAGAAACAGAATATTTGCTGCTTTTGTTTTTTTTTTAAAAATATGTGTATCAGCGTTTTGATTTGTGCAGGTTACCGGCCGGAAATTGGTATGAGAATCAACATGGTACTATCAAATATATCATTTAAAACATTAATTTTGTTGATGAAACCCTATAAAGTGACCGCTCATTTTGTTTGTCTTGAAGTTGAAGAGAAGTAGAAACGGGAATGGTGTTATTCACTTTAACTTTTGAACCAGTTGATGAAACCCTATATGTGACCATTCATTTTGTTTGTCTTGAAGAGTAGAAATGGTTGGTGTACATGTTATTCAGTACTCTGATTTTCGAATCAGTTGATAAAATCTCATAAAGTTATCATTCATTTTAACTTGAAGAGTAGAAATGATTGGTGTTATTAATTCTTTTTTGAAACTTTTGAAACAGTTAATAAAACCCTAAAAAGTGACCATTCATTTTGTTTGTCTTGAAAAATAG
>JAOBAY020084007.1:0-10609 GCA_025331085.2 Zoanthus sociatus
TTTTTTTTTGATTTTTTTTTAGGCGAAAAGTTGGTCCGACCAAGTCGGACCGGTCGGACCCGGAGGCTACGGCCCTGATAGATAGTTTAACAGACAGTTGTGGTGTTGACACAACTGATAAACCGAGAAACTCACGTGGAGATTTGAAAATGAATAACAGAGCTAAATACTCATAAAAGCACATTGTCCTGCTCTAGATACGTCCCTAACACAACGATAAGCTTGATGAACACTTACTAACACTTTCACAAACATATAATTTAGCATTTGGCCTGACGAAATCATTAAAACCTTCCTCGTGAAAAAAGCACTTCAATAGATTTCACTAAACGACGCAGTAACCGCTGACCATTGTTCTCTGTGTTCACAAGAGAATCCATCGCTCGCCAGCCAGCCAGCCCGTAGACTGCAGTCTCTTTCTTTTCTTCATAACCAGTCGAATTTAGAAGTTTGAGCGGCGAAACTGCAAGCAAAAACCGTATAGAAACTGCTGACTGGTTGTATTGTGGGCCGGGGAGGAGAGGAAAGAGACTGCATTGGTTTCAGCAAGCCTTTCCCTGAGAAGCGTGTGATTGCACGCGCACACCTCAGCGCACACCTCAGCACACACGTACAGTAAATGCAGAGGGGAGCGATTTATCACACATTTAAAAAATATTATATTATCTAAAAAATGTTGACTTGCTTAAAAACAGTGTTTCAAAACTCCAATAAGAGATTTTTAAAATCGAAACAATTCCAGTCACAATCTTTAATGCTTCCACTGACAGCACTGATCAGTCATGTGAGTGTGAGTTTGGATTGTCAATACTATGTTTTAACTGATAAAATTGAAAGGACTTTCCAAGTTTTATTTTGAAATATCAAACTTGCATTCGAAATATATAGTTATAAACGTAAAAATAAAATCGCGCACCATTACATGCCTAACTGAACCAAGGTGTGCTATTTTCAGCACGCCTGCTATTTTTCTCAAGGAAAGGTCTGGCATAATTTAATGTGGTATTGTCTTTCTGACAATTTACATTTATGTAACATGTTGATTTTTGGCAGTATACATTTTTAATCTTGATCACTCAAATGATTTGAACAAATCCCAAAAGCTCACAAGTTTTAATTTTTGTGGCTTCACACTTTACCACTCTATTAATAAGTCGAAAAAATGTTCTGGAATGTTGAACAAATGTCTTGAATATGTCTGAATTCTTCTCTCACTAATTTCTACTTAGATAATTTGATTCAACATTGTACAAGCATGAACTTTACTTGAGCTGATTGCAATATATGGCCACAAATGTGATCAAATATGAGCACTTCAGCCTGTAATATTTTTGTTTTTAAAAAGGGATGGTTGCTAAACTAATACAGAGTCTGATAACTTGCGAAAAAGGATTTGAAAAATTTAAAAAGTCAAGAGTTTTGCTTGCACTGATCTGTACGAGTCCTGGATCTAAGCATTCAACAGGACAATCACATTTCAATAAAAGTCAGTCAGACTGGGATGAGATCAATAAGTCTAAGCTCAAATGCAAAGCCAAGAATGGGATCTGTGTTGGTATCGGTAGAAGGTGTAAATACTAGATCCACCCATCCCTGTCTTCCCCTTCTCTCCCTAGAGCTACCCCTTCCCTGTTCTCCCTTCTCTCCTTAGATCCACCCCTTCCCTTTTGCCTCCTCTCTCTAGGTCCACCCCTTCCCTGTTCTTCCCCCTCTCCATATATCCACCCCTTCCCTGTTCTTCCCCTTCTCCATATATCCACCCCTTCCCTATTCTTCCCCTTCTTTTGTGATCCACCCCTTCCCTGTTCTTCCCCTTCTCCATACATATCCACCCCTTCCCTGTTCCTTCCCCTCTCCATATATCCACCCCTTCCCTGTTCTTCCCCATCTCCATATATCCACCCCTTCCCTGGTCTTCCCCTTCTTTCTTGATCCACCCCTTCCCTGTTCTTCCCCCTCTCCATATATTCACCCCTTCCCTGTTCTTCCCCTTCTCCATACATATCCACCCCTTCCCTGTTCTTCCCCTTCTTTCTTGATCCACCCCTTCCCTGTTCTTCCCCTCTCCATACATATCCACCCCTTCCCTGTTCTTCCCCTTCTTTCTTGATCCACCCCTTCCCTGTTCTTCCCCCTCTCCATACATATCCACCCCTTCCCTGTTCTTCCCCTTCTTTCTTGATCCACCCCTTCCCTGTTCCTTCCCCTCTCTATATATCCACCCCTTCTCAGTTCTTTCCCCTCTCCATATATCCACCCCTTCCCTGTTCTTCCCCTTCTTTCTTGATCCACCCCTTCCCTGTTCTTCTCCCTCTTCCTAGATCGACTTGTGGTGTTCCGTTGGATGACTAATTAAATATCCTGCTGTCACAGTGTTAGCTCTGAAGTTGAAGCTGATGTAAAACAAGAGAACAACGAAGAAACATCAGAACCTATGGATGTTCAAGAAGACAAGGAAACATCAAAAGAAGCAAGCAGGTGAGAAATTGACAGTCGCCTTAAGGTTTTCAGTGCAAAATTTCCTGAAGAGTCCCAGAGACCCCTTTGATTTTGAATTAGGGGTCCCCAACAATATTTAAGGAGTCCTACCAAATCAATTTATTCCAAAAGTGTCTATTGTCAGTTTTCGGCCATTTGATTCTCATCACATGTTCTTCCTAGGTTTCATTTTACCGTCATGCACTGCAGGCGTACATGCACTGAAGAAATGATGCATTGTAAGAAAAGTTTTTTAACTCTGGGCTTAATTGTCAGCTACGTTCCTGAAAGCTCAGGTAGTTTTTTTTATTAAAGCCGTGGAGATCAGCTGAACAATAATGTAACATTATATAAATATGATTATGTCAAATACCTTGAAAACGTGCAGGGCATACAGAGAAAGTATCCTTTGAACAATAATACACGCTGTCAAGTTTATTCTGAGAGGAAAATATAGTTTGCAGTTACGAAATGAAATGCAAATACAAAAAGAAACTGCAAAATTTTTTTTGGTAAAAATTTTTGATGAGTCTTGATCAATCATTAGTTATTTTATATGTTCATTTTTTTTTAAAAAATGAAACTTTTTCGTGCTATAGCCATGGAAGTGCTGACAAGAAATATGGAATCAGCTTTCACTGGCCTTACTTCTCACTTCTCATCCTCAAGTTTCACCTTTAAACGCCCGGAAATTTGGCTCCTAAGTGATTTCTCAGTCTTAAAACATATTTTTTTACATTTTTTTAAGCACTTGGCAGCTAGTCTTGACTCTGATAATGACATCGCGTGCCCGTCTCATAATGTGACACAGGTTTCCCCTTTTTATTCTTGTTATCTTATCGTTTTTTTAAAACAAAATTGCATGCCTTGAGTAAAATTTTAACTTTTTTCATTTATTTAAACATTTTGTTTGTCTTCAGTGACCAGCTGGGTAACACTGCGAATACAGAGAATACATCCGGTGAGTAAGAAACGACGTTATGAACGCGATTGTATAAGAGAAAACTGAAAAAAAGTATTTTGGCCTGAAGGGGGTTCAAGCAATGATAAATGAATATTTACACTTGTTTTAATAATTCGTGATTCTTTAAAGAACAAATATTCAAATATCGTCAGTATCACTCGAGTCCGTTTCTATATCTGGTTCAGAATCTGTGTTTTGGCCCTGTACATGTTTTAATTGTGCCAGAACAATGTCATCTTCGCCATCATATTCTGAATCAGATTCACTGCTACTCTCTTCTGTTTGCTTTCCAGGACTATGTTGTACTTTGGTATTATTTTTCAAAGCCCGTAGTTTTACCGCGCAAAAGTTTTTCAAAACCCGGTATTTTTCAGCCAAAAAAAATACAGGACCCTGTCTCTTTTTACACGACCCCTCCCGATAAATAATAAACGCTCCCTAATAGGTTATCCTTAAAAAGCGTAAACAAAACAAATTGATGCTTTGGTAATATATTTATTGCTATTTATAACTTCCAATCTTAATCAGCATTACAACCCTGATAAGCAATGATGCCTCTGTAAACAGTGACTTCCAATCAGTTTCTGAAGAGCCTTCCCACCTGTTAAGGATAATGCTCGTTGCATTCGTTAAGCAAATAATTCTTGGAGCAATAGAATTGATAATCAGGCGACGGATTTATATGCGTAGAACGTTCGTCTCGTAATATTCTTTTGTCTTTTCTTTGTCAGTTTCATGGTAAATATTTCCACCCGGATAGAAACGGGCCACAGCCATATAACAATTCCATGTTATCATTTTCTTTCCCTGCTGCGGTGGATCCCTATCGACTGAAGTGGAACTGTTCATTACAGATTATTAGATATTAGGATTTGTATTATTCATTAAGTAGTAGCAGTAGAAGCTTTGAAATCGGTGACTAGTAATGGTAATGGCGATGGTTATGGTGATGGTAATGGTAGTGGTAATGGTGATGGTAACGGCCATGTAATGGCAGTAGAAATAATAAATGGTAGTGAATATAAACTTCATTCATATGTCTTGGTTGTTTATCAAAAACATGCTAATTCACCCTTTTAGCGTTATAAAAGTTTCACGTGTAGTGTCACGTGTCTTCCAATGTAAACAAACCAGGAAAGTTTGGACATTCTCGACCACGCACTGCACGTATTACATTTTCTGTGTCACTGTTTCAACTTTATGTT
Source organism: Zoanthus sociatus (assembly GCA_025331085.2). Taxonomy (NCBI): domain Eukaryota; kingdom Metazoa; phylum Cnidaria; class Anthozoa; order Zoantharia; family Zoanthidae; genus Zoanthus; species Zoanthus sociatus. The sequence continues at coordinate 4,648 of JAOBAY020084007.1, forward strand.
TGTATATAATACTTTTCCATTATTAAAAGTCTTTAAAAATAGTTAAGTTTTATGTTCATAATTTTTAATTCGAAAATTAACGAAAGCCAAGCAGTTGACTGTAAATAATCATCTTTGGCACTGGTTGACTATTGGTTTGAAACAGAAGTTAGAATTTATTATTTATTATTACAAACCAGTGCCAAAGATGATTATTTACAGGTTATTGTGCTGTCCCTAAAATGGTGGCTATGGCGAATATTAAATCATGACGAGGGCTTGTTGGAGACAGATGATTCTGTTCACGAGTCTATTTAAAAACATAACAAATGACCTCACTCTCCTAAGAGTCCTTGTAGCTCAGTGGATAGAGCGTCCGCCCGGTGTTCGTAGGGTCGTGGGTTCGAATCCCGTCATGGGCTCAGAATTATTATATTCCGAGTATTAATGAGTTGAATCAAAGGTATCCTATGGTAAGCTTGTGGAGAAAGTAAGATACTGTGTCAGGAAGCTATGGTATCTTGACTGTTGTTCACAATATACTTTGCTGAATGGGAGTTTTGAAATCACTCTAGAAGATGAGTAGTATATTCAAGAAATACTGTAATAGCAATTAACATTTTATAAACATACAAGTTTTTACTATTTTAAACTAAGAAAATAAATAAATAAATTGACATGTTCATTTCGAAATACGTACGTAACTTACCTTTCCGGAATATTTTTGTAAATAAACATTTAAGTTTTTGCTAATTACGTTTAGGAAAATTTAATTCACATATACTGAACGTGTGATCAACCACATGCGCTGCTTTGCCGAAGTCATGTACCGAACACCAAAATATCACGTGACATATTGAACGGATTTCATTGGTAGCCGAATAAGAGCGTTCTTAACGACCATTTAACGAATGCATAAATCGCCTGCCGAACTTGAGACGATCGAAAATCAATTACAACTTTTCTATTGTTTACGCCTGACATCTTGTATGATTCCCCAACTATCCCGATAGCTCTCCACGAGCTAAAAAGGAAGACACTGGGTGTATATCGGTAGTTATGTATTTGTTTATTTCCATCAAGCCACTGCCCTAACTTACCTTTATTTACAGAGTGTACTAATCCGTTAAACAGCGACCAGGGCTGAGATATTTAAATCATGACGTATGAGGGCTTGTTTGAGACAGAGGATTCTGTTCACAATTCTAAAAGAACGTAACAAATGACCTCTTCTACTAAGAATCCTTGTACGTCAGTGGATAGAGCGTCCGTCCGGTGTTCGGAAGGTCATGGGTTCGAATCCCGTCATGGGCTCAGAATTTTGGTTTGAAAATGAAGATAATGCATGCAAACCAGTAGTTATTTGTTTATTTCCATCAAATTATTGCCCAAACTTACCATTATTTACAAAATGGATTGAGAATGAAAACTGGATAAAAAGTTTAACGTTCTTGTCCAAGAAGACGCGAAGGTGTCACCATTTTTGCAGATATTAGAGCAAAGGCAGCACCTTCTTCTCAACTACTGTAAAATCCCGAGTCTCCATGGCCGTAGCTAGGATTTTTTCAGTGGGAGGACAAGTCCTCTGAAATCGTAAGAGAGTACTAACAATTTAACATAAAATACCGTATTTCTTTAATTTTGGGGTTGCAACCATTCCCAAGAGACACAAAAGACAATAGACACAGCGGCCATTTTGGAGTCCAAAACAAAAGAAATGACGTCAGATGAAACCCAGCAATACGCATCCATGCACAGAGGTGCCAAATATGGAAAAAAGTATTGTAGCATCATTTAATTTCTATCAAGTTTTATCTCTCGGTTTTTAGTTTCCAGTTATTGATTTTTCTACTTTATCTTAAAATGCTACTGAAAAAATTTGGGAAGAAGCTGCCCCCCACCCTTCCCCCCTGCTAGCTACAGCTATTGATATTTGCCTTACCGATTAGTAAAGAAAGACAAATAAAAAAATGACTGAGCGTCGCATTTGCTAATTTTGAAAAACTGAATCTGTCCCTTAGTTATTATTCTTACCTAACATAAGCATGCAATTCCTGGTACAGCGGTTTGACAGCTTGCCATAACTTTCGCAGCATAGGTAACAAATCATTTCCCATCTCGTACTCAGACCTCCAGTAGTTACCGTAATCTCCCCAGCCATGTTCTTTTGCACCTATATTTATAAGCTTCACAAACTTTTCGTACAGCGGTTTCATTGGCCTACCAACAACATCTCGCCATTCTTTCCATACATGAAGCAGTCCTTCATAGTCACGTGTTTTAGCCATATATTCATATAGACCTGGGTCGAGGTCTAAAAACGTACAGTTTTTGGATATATGGTTAGGCATACAAACGCTGCCCTTGCTATAAAGAGCCGTCATATTGGCTCGTAATTCGTCAATTTGCTGCTGTTCATTTATCGAGCTCGGCGATGCACTTTTGCCAATCAACATGATTTGTCGCGACAGATCGTGCGGGAGATCCGGACTTGAAAGCTTGGATGCATTGGAACTCACGTTACGGAAAAATTCCGTAAGTTCTAAAGCGCTCTTAACAGAAGCTTCCAGGTTAAAACGATTTAAGTTAGTCTGATAATTCCACTCAGCTTCGTTGCTTATCTTGCTGAGTTTCCGTGCCTCCAGTTCAACCTGCTTTAAAAATTTGGTGGCGAGGGACGCGATGTCCCTAAACTTTGTAACATTAACACTTTTTGCCACAGCAAAGCAATGAAAACTCACACACAAAGAAAGTATGAAAAGCAGCAAAACAGAACACAAACGACTCTCGACAAAATGCACCATAACCGATTTAGGGAGACCGTTTTACATTTTAACACACAACTTGAACGTTTCTTGACTGCAGTTTGTCGCAAAACGGGTACCAGTAACATGACGATAGAATCATGTTTCCTTTGTCAACTATTTCCTTATTTGTTTTTAATTATCATCGTTACACGCTTGAGTTGGTTGTTATAAAGTTTTTGGCCAATAAGTTTACAGTTGAACCCCAAATATATACATATCTTTGTGAAAATACATCAAGTTAGAAGCCTTGTTCCCGCTGTGTTTGTTAACAATCACTAATTAACACAGGGCAAATATTTACACACTAGAGCGCTTGAAGCACTGTTGCAAAAACTGTGCTTCAGTTTTAGAATTGAAAAAAAAATTTCCATTTTATAAAAAAAGATTAAAAATTAAAATATTTTTTTAAATTCTTTTTAATTCAAAAAAAGTTTAACTTTTAACTTAAAAGTTAGTTCAGAGTAACTAACAACTTTTTTGTTGTTTAAAAAACAAAAAAAGGAAAAAAACTTTTTTTTTCAAAACAACAAATAACTTTTTAAAGAAATTGAAATTTCAAATTCTTATTTTCAAAATCAATTTGATTTGATTGAATTAATCAATCCGAAATTGATTGACTGATTAAATGAAATTGATTGATTGATCAATCAAGCAAATTGATCAATTTTTCAAGCAATCAAGTTTGATTGAAACTTGAATCAAATCAAAAATCAAGTTTGATTGATTGTGACACGAGGAGTTACTAAAAACAAGTCAACACTGAGTTTGATAGCTTCATCGCAAAAAGCAGGATGGAGACTTTTTAACAGTAGCAATTGTTGCACTAAATATTACGTAAACGAAAAACTCTCAGCTTTAACTCACTGCTACTTCTACGTAGTATCCGGAAGTCCAAGAAAAAGAGTATCATGAATGTTTTTAAAAATATCCGAAAATATCCTGTTTGTTTATACAAAGAACGTACATTTTATAAAAGTAGTAAACAGTCAGCGACTTTACTCCTAATGGCTAGCGCAAGAAAAATGGTTATAACAACTTTTAAACTGGTTACGAGTTTTGTCGTTTCTCCAAATGTTTGGATTTGAACTTGCCCCAGGAGCTACCTCTATTTCGATTTTCACATCTCGGACTTTGGATTCCCCTCCTTGGATTCCGGTAGTCCATTCCATGGATTTCGTATTCTAGATTTCCAATATGGATTCCGGACTCGGCAGACATTTTTGGATTCTGGATTCATTGTCCAACTAAAAATGTTGCATCCAGATTGCCTTATATAGAGGGATCTAACGAGCTTCAAGGAATTCTTGTAGACGCGAGAAAACTTATGCCAGTTAAGTAAGTCAACAATAAACGTAAGATACAAATTTACACGGAGATGTGATACTTTTATTGTAAGATGAATCAAACGATAAATAAGGAAAAAATTCTTAAATGTGACCTGCACGTTTTCTGAACCTGCAGATTTCTTACTAATCACATTGCAGCGACACGCTCACTAACTGTTTGAATTTCATAAATGTTTTGTTTACAATGTATCTTTCAAACTAACCTAAACTAAGCTAGTGCATACAGCGTCGATATGCAAACGTTAGTTTTGATTGAATTTTTTAATCACCTTGTGCTTTGCAATACTCCGACTCTTCAAAATACAGAAAACACTATCTTGCGACCGTTGAAACAAATATTTTCTCAGCTGCAACAAAGATTTTCTTTGCTGTGAATGTTACATAATGGGTTTTAATTGAGCGTGTGGAGACAGGAAATTTATGTTCTGGTATTTCAAGTTCTCTCCAACAATCTCTCGGTCGCGATAATAAGTGTTAAATAATGAAGTTTTTTAATTTTTTGTAAACAAAAGATTATGCAGTTTTTAGAATTTATGTAAATCTTAATGAGTAATTTACTATCTTTAAAATATGCCCAATGAAGTATTATACATATGTAAAGTATAGATCATTCAATTTACAATATAAAATGTTGGCATTTTTGTGGTGACTTCATGTCACTATAAGTTATAATTACAGTTTTCATATCACAAATACAACTATTTTTATCTCAGCTAAAGTTAAAGTTAATCGGCTTTCGAACAACTGGCCCCAGGGCTAAATGTCGATGTAAATTTTAGTCTCAATTTAAAGACTCAGACAGTAGTATAAAATAATATAATTTGTCAAGCAGGAAAGAGTTGATAGTTGTTTCCAGTAAAAACAGATATTTGAAGGGTCTAATAATGCAAGAACAAATAATTGACTTTGTATCAAATGCTAAATTCTTCTAAAATGTTATCAAGAGATAATAGGGATAATGTAGGGAGAGATGAGAGCTTGATCAAAATTCACTTATGTTATTTTTAGTTAGTGCCAAAATAATGTGATATGGTATGAAATACTAAATTCTCCCAAAAGTTAAAAAGAGACAATAGTGATTAGCTAGTGAGAGTTGAGAACTTGATCAAAAATCACTTACGTTGTTTTTTGTACTAGACCCTTCATTTGTCTAAAATGATAACAATACAGTATGAGAGTTCATACTGTACCAATAACAAAACATGTTACCACAAACAAGAAACAGAACCAAAAAAAGCAATGGGGAAGGGACAGTGTTCTCACCAGGGCAAATCAGAAGAAGGCCGCTGCATCCTTCTGTTTTTTCCAGCGCCCTTCTGTTTTCTCTAACGCCCTTCTGATTTCCATAGCGCCCTTCTGTTTTCTCATAATTTTAGTCTAATTTTGAGCAATAAATTTGATCAACTCAAATGGATTTTTGTCGATTAGAGACCAAATTCGGCCACGATTTTCACACATTGTTCGAAACTTTCGGTAAGGCTAGACCAATTTAATTTTTCGAAGCACGGGCCCAACCGACCCTGTTTCTGGATAAATGAAAATAAAATAAAAAAGAACGGTGTTTTGAAGAAAAATGATAACATTGACATCAATTTAAACGTTTTAAGTTTTAATTTTAAAATTTTCCTAGCAAAGTTCAAAACCCAAGAGCTTCTGTAATATATTTCTAAATGCGGAGAAAACATAACTTACGTTCCTTGGCAAACAGATTCAAGGACAATTTCCGGTTTCTGTTCTTACTTATTTTTAAAAATTGTCACGTCTTTTTGCATTTCATGCCCTGTGAAAGTTCATCAAATAGTGACTTTCAAACACTTGTTGGGCTGTCTT
>JAOBAY020084017.1:0-10607 GCA_025331085.2 Zoanthus sociatus
AAAGTGAAGTAAAAGACGTTAATGAACCCTTGATGGTACTGATTCATTAAAAACTAAAGTGGTTGAACTGATCGACTCCCCGCAGCTATTTAGAAAAGAAACCTCGCTCCGTGTTTTTGGTTCTCGTGCACAAGTGGTGGAAGAGTGCCTGCTTTGTCTTTCGTCGTCTCACTACAAATTGATCTCTGCCTCACTATTTACTCTGTAACGTTCTGCCCATTCTTTCATGGCAATTTCCTCCGCTTCTGGAATATTTTCTGCTGGCAAACAGGTCATAAATTTAGCGGCACTGAATGGCATACTAGTCTGAGGAACCAGGTAGTAGGATGCCAGATGGGTAAAATAACTGGCTTTCAACTTGGTTATCTGTTTAAGGGACTCCTTTGAGATAGCTCCAAAGTCCATAGCATAATGTAGGACACTATAAGTGTCATGTTTGAAATACGACACAGCTTGGAAGTTTTCTACTACAGTGTAGTCAGGAGAGTAGACTAATCGATGTGCTTTGGAAATTCTGGATGTTTTCTAAGAGACGGTTAACTCCCCTCAAAAGAAAGTGAACAGACTGCTGCATCTCCTGCGACACTGTGCCCTGAATACCATTTACAGTGGTTGCCATTTCTTTCAGATTGTTGTCCTCTTTGACTTTGGAAACTGTTGATTTGAGATAAGTGTTTAGTTCATTCATGTTCTTCATCATTTGTTGTGGTGTTGTATGCTAGGAAACAGATCCCTTGCAGATTATTCTGAAGTTAGCATACAACAGACCTAGGTGCTTTAGGAATTGGGTTGTACCCGACAGCTCAGTCATTAGCTTCACATTCCCTGTTACTGCATTGGTCACAAATATTGTTTCCCCTACAGTGCAAATTCCGTGTGGTTAAACAAAAATGAAACTTTTTGCTGTGCCATCTTCATTTCCTTTCTAACCTCTGCGAGTTAGAACGGTTACTTATGGAATCAACTGGGTTGATCATAGCCCTTAACCTGATAAGCTCCAAAATCTATGAATTCCAAAGAGTTTTTAAAGGGTGCAACTCGTTTGGCTTCTGAGCAGGAATCACTCTTGTTCTTTAAAACAACATCAACTGGTCAACCCGCTTAATTAAACACCTCCAGTGAGGTGATAATTGACATGGACTGACGTTTTACGACACCGTGTTTACAGACGGAAATCAGCTTTGTCACTTAAGGACTGAACTAAGACCTACACATAAATGTATTTCTGTTTCTTTGATCAATTAAAATGGTCATTTATCTATAAAGAGCATAAATTTGCCCTATTTTAGTCAATCGTTTACTTCTTTATAAAGAATATCTGAGACAATTGACGGCTAAATTGGCTTCCACATTTGACGACTGACAGTAGAAATGTCAGTTGTCTTTTTGATGGCTGACGGTTAACCCTATCGAGACCCTCTTTAAACATTGGGCCATTCCATTTAATATCCACTCCCCCCCCCTCCCCTATGGATAAGGTAGTTTTTCACTTTGAACCCTAAGAAATTCCTGTTCTCAGGGGCCTTCAGAAATGTAAATGGATGAGGTGTTTTATTGGTATAACCCTTAAAAAATTCAGTAATTTTCAAGAACCCCTCGGAGAGATAGCTGTGGGTGACTCAAATTTTATGTAGATGAAGCAAATTTTCCAAGATACCCCTAGGAAAAAAGAGAGATTTCCCCTTCTACCCTTCAGAAAACGAACCAAACATAGAACCCCCCTCAGAAATTCTTGAGTAACCATAACCCTTCAGAAAAACCCATCCATAGGGGGTGTGGATCCGAAAAGGAGGGGGGACTCCCATATGGAACAGACAGGGATGCTCGTCAGAAATTTTGAAATTAACCCCTAAAGAAGACCAATCTGGGCGTGGCTTAAGCAAATTTTGATCCCTAAACAAGACCTTGGCGGCTTAAAATATTGGCGCTTTGCCCAGAACACCCTAAGAAAGACCAAAATCCAAAATTTACACCCCTAAGAGAGACGACGAGCATCCCCGTCTGTTCCATATGGGAGTCCCCCTTCCCTCCCGGGTGTGGATATTAAATGGAATGGCCTATGATTAGGTGGCTAGTGATGATAGAAGGTCTGAAAAGTTTGCATAATACATTAGGGACATTATCTAGATTTGGTATATTAAACTGATCAACATACTAATTCTCTTTTGGGCTGTGTTACAGCACTTGCTGGTACTTTCTTTGAGCTTGCTTCTTGTGCAGCAAACATGGAGAGTGGATCAAGGCCATCGAAGCCATCTATGGTTGTACTTCCCAAAGGATTAATTGGCTCTTTGGACGGGGTTGGTGCACCTTTGGCTGGCTTAGTTTTTTCCACATTCTACAAGGTAATAAGAAATTACCAAATATGCAGTAAATTATAACTGGCATTTTATATATTACTTATATCATTTTTCAAATAACAAAACGAAATCACTCACTATTACTGATCCTATCTTCAGTGGGTGATCCTTAACTGCATTGGTGGGAAAACAGTGTTTTTCCTTTTCATATCTCCTCGATCTTGCGACCCTGAAAACCAATGAAATTCAAATAATATATACTAACAACTTTTAATTATTAGTAAAGTACGAATACGGTATTAGGATAATTTCCGTACTGGGGTGTACTGGGTCCTGTTAGCTTAGGGTTAGGATTAACCATATAGAGCTTTAGATTGTTATGCATAAACTGTCTGCACAACTAAGTACATCCAAACACGGAAATTTACCCAATTTTTACGAATGTCAAAAAAAACTGTTATAATGAAATTGGAACTAGTACTATTTTAAAGGATCTGCCATAAATAAGAACTTGACGATCCGCATAATTTGCCAAAACAAATATAAACAAAATCTGTTCGTGTTCGTAAAAAAAAGTTTGCACTAGAAAAATCTTGCGGCAACAAAACAATTTCTTGCCAATAGATAGTCTTGAAACTTGAAAATGTTTCAAATACATGAAGAAAATCACCTACCACTCATATGAGGCCATCTTCTTGTTGTGCTTGGTAACCGAGCCATCTTAACCACAGGTAGCCCAGGCTTTGTTCCTGGGTGGGCTGGCAAGATTTTTCTTTCAGCTAAATAAAGGGTATTGACCCACTTCCAAACAAAAAAAAAAAAATCTCATAACCCCTCAAGATGTTATTTAAAAAAATGATAGCCTTCCCTACATCCATGTCTACATCATGGATCAGTCCTGCGATGGTTCGAGGGACAAAAATCACGTGAACAAAAATTCTTGCCAGTCCACTTCTGGCATAAATAATGAACTCTGCCTTATAAACGTTCCATAGAATGTAATAAATGTTATGAAATACCTCAGTATCCTTGAGTTGTTGTATTTTGTCATCATTCTGTGTTGGATTGGGGTGAATGGAGGCAGAGAATATGTACAAGAAGTCTAGGTAAACATGTAATGACGGATCAAATCTAGTTCAAAAGCTGATAATTATTTTGCTCTTGATAGGAATGTAATTCAATAAAAGTAGTAACATCAAGTTGAATGAATTTGATTATTTATAAACAAAAATAAATTTATAGACGAAAACTGAAGATTTAACAACAGTGTTTAAACAAAAAAGTTGTGGCATGTCTGCAATTGCCGCCCAGTTACGACCGTCTAATCATGTCATTCAAACTGGTTATTTCTCATAACTAGTCTCCTTTGCAGCAGTTTGTTTAAAATGTTGTCACGCAACGCTCTTTTTCCCGCACGAGCGTTGCGTGACAACATTTAAAACAAACGGATGCGAAGGAGACTATTTCCCTATGGCATATTATGAGATTTTAAACCGAGCCAGAAGTTCCTTAAAATCGATTTTTAAGTAATTTTCCGTGTTTGGAAGATTTTCTGAAAATCAACATCCGCGAAACCGGTAGGAATACGCGCGTATCATTTCGATAAAATCACTGCTTCTGTAGCCCGAGTTCACGCACCAAGTGCGTCTAGTTTTTATCTAAAAGATAAACTGAACCATTGACTGGCGTTATTTGTTTCCTTTCTATCTTTGTCTGTCAAGGTATGTAACTATCAAGGGTTCATTAACGTCTTTTACTTCTAAAAGACGTTAATGAACCCTTGGCAACTATATATTTAGTTTTATATTTGTTTGTCCTTATAATCATTATTTTTATTACCTATTAAATTATCTATAATTTATTTTTTTTTTTATTATCTTGTTGCTGCTGTCGATGTTGCTTTCCAGATTCTGGTTCCACGTTTTTGGGTCAGAGCTAAGCTCCCAGCAGTTTCAGAATGTTTGTCGGTTTCAGGCCTCACATTATTTACGTTTCAAAGTAACCACCAAGCGACTAGGAGATACATGACCCCCCTCCCCCCCAGAAAACGTTGTTTTTTAGAGGCCAAGCATTGCTATTTCCAGCATTCTGAGAGACGTTTCGACAAGATTTAGAATCTCAATCTCGGAACATATATTTTTTCACTTATCAACCAATGCGACAAATTTGGATAGCAACACAATTATATTTGTGAAGCGAGATAGTGGAATTTTTTATTTAATATTTGCGCTTTTTCAAAATAATAAAAAAAGATCAGAGTGTGAGACTTATACAGTTGCGTGACAGCGTGAGAGTGAAAGGAATGCGTGAGAGTTAAGAAGTGAGCTGTCACGCAACACTTCCTCACTCGAGACCAGAACAGAAAACATTTTATAGTTTTCATTGTCCTCGACTGTTTTAATCTTTAAGGTTTTTATTACTGAAACACAAGACGATCCTATGCTACAAATTTCCAAAGAGTAACTCAGAGTTTGTTATATTGGAAAAAATGTACCTCAAAAGTAAAAACTTCTGACTTAATAATAACCAAGAATATCTATTGTTGGTCAGGGAAAGCAAAAATCTATACAACCGCAGTCAGGCCAGTGTTATTGTATGGGTCAGAATACTGGTGAGTAAAGAGGAAAGAGCGTCTGGTATGTATTCAATATTTTGTCGTCATAAGGTAATGATAATGTCGATGTAGGTGGTGTAATGTATTGATTTCTTCGTCTTGTGTTTGTATAATCCTCTTCATCATCCTTATCTGGTTTTAGTTTATACTTTTAATAAGATATGTCATTAATAGTATTTCGATACTCTTTAATTGTTTCTATTTCTTCTTTGTAAACTTTTTTTTCATATTGAATTCATACCAGAGTATACTGTGAAAGATGCTGCAAGTAACAATGTGTGATAAGCTAAAAACGAGGAAGTGAAAAGAGGAACAACAGTTATGACGGGTGTAACGCTCGACACTAGTGGAACAAAGTAAACTCCGCTGGCATGGCCACGTTTTAAGGAAAAAGTAGGAGGACGTGGTAAAGCTGGCATGGGAGGAGCCGGTGAGGGCAAAGAGAAGCAGAGATCGCCAGTTAAAAAGGTAGAAGAATGAGTTAAGTAAGAGATTGGAAGAATTGGGTTTGAGGGAGCACGATAGACAGAGATGGAGGAGGGGGATTATGGCCACTGACTCCCAACAAAGGGAATAATGGTGTTGGTCCCTCATAGTCCACAGACGCTAAGCGCTAGTTACATAACACGGTACAAATGTGGCCTGGATGCAAAAGTGTTGTAATGGAGAAAAAGAAACACACGCTAAGCTGGTGTGGACACGTTTTTAGAATGCCAAATCAACGTATACCTCACACAGCACTTACGTGGACACCAACAAAGCGAAGGATGATTATCTGCCAAAGACAATCGAAAAACGAGATGAAGGAGATGGGTAATTCATGGAAGAGGTGAAGAAGGTAGTCAAGGATCGAGAGGGATGGCGTAACTTTATTGTAGCCTTATGCCTACCGGAGTAAAAATGCTAAATAAGTATGTGGGTAAGTAAGAAAGTAAGTAAGTAAGTAAGTGAGTATGTAAGTAAGTACAATAGGTAAACAAGTAAGTGAGTAAGTAGGTAAGTACGTAGGTAAATAAGTGAGTAAGTAAGTAGGTAAGTAAGTAAGTTAGTGAGTAGGTAAGTAAGTTAGTAAGTTAATAAGTAGGTAAGTAAGTTAGTAAGTTAGTAAGTAAGTAAGTAAGTAGGTAAGTAAGTAGGTAAGTGAGTAAGTAAGTAAGTTAGTAAGTAAGTACGTAAGTAAGTACGTAAGTGAGTAAGTAAATAAGTGAGTAAGTTAGGAAGTAGATAAGTGAGCAAGTAAGTTAGTAAGTACGTAAGTAAGTAGGTAAGTAAGTAGGTAAGTGAGTAAGTAAGTAGATAAGTAAGTAGGTAAGTGAGTAAGTATATAGGTAAGTGAGTAAGTAGGTAAGTAGGTAAGTAAGTAGGTAAGTGAGTAAGTAAATAAGTGAATAAGTAAGTAAGTAGGTAAGTGAGTAAGTAGGTAAGTAGGTAAGTAAGTAGGTAAGTGAGTAAGTAAGTAGGTAAGTTAGTAAGTAAGTAAGTAGGTAAGTAAGTAGATAAGTGAGTAAGTAGGTAAGTAAGTAGGTAGGTAAGTAGGTAAGTGAGTAAGTAATTTAGTAAGTAAGTAAGTGAGTAAGTAAGTAGGTAAGTAGGTAAGTTAGCAAGTAAGTTAGTAAGTACGTAAGTAAGTAGGTACTTAAGTAGGTAAGTGAGTAAGTAAGTAGATAAATAAGTAGGTAAGTGAGTAAGTATATAGGTAAGTGAGTAAGTAGGTAAGTAAGTAGGTAAGTGAGTAAGTAAATAAGTGAATAAGTAAGTAGGTAAGTGAGTAAGTAAGTAGGTAAGTTAGTAAGTAAGTAGGTAACTAAGTAGGTAAGTGAGTAAGTAAGTAGGTAAGTAAGTAGGTAAGTGAGTAAGTAAGTAGGTAAGTAAGTAGGTATTTAAGTAGGTCAGTGAGTGAGTAAGTAGGTAAATAAGTAGGTAGGTAAGTAGGTAAGTGAGTGAGTAAGTAATTTAGTAAGTAAGTGAGTAAGTAGGTTAGTAAGTAGGTAAGTAAGTAGGTAAGTGAGTAAGTAACTAGGTTAGTAAGTAGGTAAGTGAGTAAGTAAGTAGGTAAGTAAGTAGGTAGGTAAGTAGGTAAGTGAGTGAGTAAGTAATTTAGTAAGTAAGTAAGTGAGTAAGTAAGTAAGTAGGTAAGTTAATAAGTTAGTAAATAAATAAGTAAGTGAGTAAGTACAGAAGGTAAATAAGTAAGTGAGTAAGTAAATAAGTAAATAAGTGTGAATGGTTATTTCTAATGGGCAATTCTGGCAGTATTTAATAATACTATAATTGTAAACTGAGCTTATCAATTTTTGTCACCTCAAATATCAAAAGTAGAATTACCAACTCAATGATCTCCTATAACACTTACTCTGTAGCTTACAACTTTTATTACAGGAAGTTGTTGAAAGAAACGAAACTTGCTTACTATTTTAATTATTATCACGACCAAAGTTAAATAAATCTTTTGTATAGACCTTATTCATAAATGGCGGCAGTTTTAATATTATTTTGTCTTCATTCAAATTAGCCCTACTAGCCTCGTTTTTGAGTTAAACTTTCAAAAGAATGTTACTAAAAACAGGGCTAGTAGACAAAAGAATATTAAAAACGCCGCCATTTATGAATAAGGTCTATAGCGACATTTAGACTAGTTTGATCTCTTTTGTTTATCGTTTCAAGTTAAGCAAGAAGCTGACTTTCCGTGCATAAACACGTTATCATAGTGCTATGTTGTAGGACTACCGCTTGAAATCTACTGAAATAACTTATGGCAACGATAAAGTTCAACTTAGAGTTTTCTCTAAATTATGCTTTGTAGGAACTCTTTATTTCCACTTGTGTGCATCCACAGTGTCGCTATGGATTCCCTGTGCAAGATTTCTGGAAACCCTGCGGTGTTTTGGAGGAGCAGTAATTCAGTGGGAAAGGTTTCACTGTCTTGTTATCAACAGTAATTTCACTGTTTTGAGCCACCTCTATTAGTATATTTTCAGGTTGTTACCATTGATAAAAGTGAATAAACTTGTTGAATATTGAGCAAGAGTGTTACCCGACGGCAGCCACACACAAAGCTTGGTAACGCAAGTTAGTCAACTCCAACTGTGGGACTAGTGTTTAAGAAACATCTAAGAGAATACCGATATTGTACGAAAAGGTAAGTAAACTGAATTATCTCAGCTGGGTTGTCAAGAATACTCCATCACAGCTCTGCTGCTTGTTCCACCGGCTGCTGTTGTTGCTGCTGTGTTGGAGTTCGTGGAAATACTTTCCCACACACCTTCCATCTTCCGTATTTGTTGACAATATGTCGTTCAAATACAACATAGTCTTTCACTTGTTTTACTTTCTTGTCGCTTCCCTTCAGGTGCCTTCCATATCGATCCTTCACGGCCATAACCTGAAAAGACATCACAATTCTTGACAGTGAATAAGGATTGGACGGTTGTCATTTACATATACAATAGACCATTTTCGCACTGCTGATGCCGCTCACTTCAATGACAACATACTCAGTTTTTGCAGTCTTCGCCTCAATTACTTACCTCAATACCAACGTATCTTTACACTATACGTGCAACTATGTGTATTGTTGGAGGTGTGACTTCTCGCTCTTTGTCCCAAGTATTTTTGAATATTTAACAACAAAACTCGGTTAACACTGCAAAAACTGAACCGTTGTCATTAAAGTTAGCAGTTCTGTAATGCAAAAATGGTCTATTATAATAATTTTAATTGGACTCAACAAAATGAGAGCAGCCAAGGGCATAAATACACCATTTTATAAATTTTTGTAATAAGAGTTTGTTTTCAACATATTTATTCTAGTTCAGTATTCAAACATTACTACTAACATAAATGGAATGCTGTATCGGTGTTTCTACAGAAATAGTTTCAAAGAAGGATAAATTATACACTGTAGTGAAAAAAATTTTTCATACTGACGTTTCGGACTGGAGTCCTTCGTTGGAGTGAATGCATGAAAGATAAACAAAGAGGTTGTTATATAGTGAAGCAAATCAAGGTGACATAATGAGATAAGTATGTAACAAGCAACACAAAACAAAAAGATAGAGATGTGTAAAAAAATGAAATCTTAACCCTTTGACTACTGGGAGCTTTTGCGATCTTGAACGATTTTTTGTATCAAAACAATCAGTCGGCTTTCTCTAATCCATATTAGGCATTCACATGGAAACATCCCACGTGGTGTAGTCCCCAGGGATAGTGTTTTCAGTTTATGAGGCGATGTTGTTATTGAAGTGTCTTGTCGCTGCTGTAGCGGCCGTTAAAAGTGGGATTTTGCTAATAACTTATTTATTTTGGCAAATTTTGACCCTGTTTCGTTTGGTATTCCTGTCTGGATGATAATCAACATGTTTTAAAATAATTAGTATGGAAGACAGTGTTCTATTCTGTTTACTACTGCACTGCTGGATCTTGGTAAAACTAGTAATTAAAATATACAAGATTGAAGAAACGTTTGAAAGTGTTTAGTACTTACTTGCTCAGTGTTCAACTTCACAGTCACCTGTGCAAACAAATTCTCTTTAGTATCTACTGGAGCTACTCGGCAGTGGACAACACGCGGACGTTCCACTGATGAAACAAATCTCCAGTGCAAGTGTTTGTCAACTGTACCAAATTCTTTTCTCAGTGACTGCAAAGAAGATATTAAACTCAGATAAGAAACTCTAGCCCTTTAACCAACACAATTACAACAGAAATAAGTGCAGCACTAGTATGACTCATAATTATAGTCAGTTGAAATTGCTAAAACTGCTGTGCTTAGAAAATTATATTTGAGGTGAATTCCTACTTTGACTAAATGAATTGCCATAATTAACGTTTGTTCACAAAGAGTGATTCATAAAAGTAGTGACTACTATCATAAAACCATTAGTTTCAACCAATATGTAAATAACCTTCAATCTCACAGTTTCTAAGTCATTTTGACACCATTATCAAGGCTAATAATGATAAATAATTTTTTGTCACTTAAAAACGTATTATAAATTACAATAAAGAATGATTTGAATACAAAGTCAAACAAAAACTTTAGCACAAAGTCGGACTGTGTATTGAATGCAGGGTAGCAGTAACAGATGAAAAGCATCTCGCATACAAGACAATCAAATTTTAAGGCCTTGATAATAAAGGCAAGATAACTCCAAAAGGTCTAATGCTTGTGTGTTAGTTTTCATTTACATTTCTTACTTTATGTGCGAATTAATTTAGTTTTCTAGCTAGATTATTAAAGTCCATATTACTAACTGCAAAAAAGGCTCAAATCTTATTGTAGACACTTTGTTTGTCGAGACAGGAAAACTGAGAATAACCCTCAAACATTGAGATCAGCTAAATTTTATTTATATTTTGAATTCGACCTTCATGTTCTAACTTCAACATTTGAGTTTACCACTCAACATCCAAGTTTCAAATTCAACATTCATAAAATTTCAACCTATGTGCGAGGCCCAGGGTTCAAAGCTGAGTTACAGTCAAGAATGATACATGTGTGGGAGGCACAAGTTCTAACCAAGCTATCCGATCATAACTCCCCATGATAACAGGGCTCAAAGATAGCAGGTCTCAATTTGCAATTTCTAAGCCAATTTTTTAAATTGAATTCTCCAGGCATGTAAAATATTTAAGATTTTTTGTTATAAATGTTAAAATTGCTAAAATTATAACAAACATTTTCAGTCAAC
>JAOBAY020084028.1:0-10606 GCA_025331085.2 Zoanthus sociatus
TGATGGTGTTATTGATGTAAAGACCCACTCCCCCGTGGACACCAGACTTGCGGTTCTTTAAGCATAAGTTATAACCAGGAAGGTGTAAATGATGTTCAGCAGCCGTATCGTTATAAATAAATCCAGGTTTCCGTCAGCGATATGAGATCCGGCTTGTTATTATTAGCAAAGCACCTAAGTTCATCGATCTTAGGGCCAAGGGACATCATATTTGCTAGTGCGACAGAGGGACCAAATTCCCTACTGTTTTGGAGCTCGGAAACAAGAGCATGACGAACTGGAATAACATAGCGTGACAAAGACGGCAACCGTGACGAATGTGGTATGCAAATTCGACTACTTGAACTTATGGATGGAATATTTAATGAGCCAATATGGTTTCGAGATTTTAGAGCTTTCCCAGCTCGACAGCCACGGAAAGGTCGTAAAATTCCGCAATCTCGAAGTAAATTGAAGGTAGTTCCATCGATTGGGTTACGCTTGCAGTTGTTTCCAAGCCAACGAAGCTCACTAAGCGAATAAATATGGTATTTAGTACAATGTTTTGCATCGTTGACCTCGCTTTCCGGGAAACTAGCAAGGGACGAAAATGAGTTTTGGCGGCCAGAAGGGCGAACCAAACGTCAAGAGACAGCTGTAAACATGTCTAAGGCGTAGTAAAAATAGATCCTTGAATTGTAGAATGAAAAACGTTCTGTAACTTAAGAAAAAATTTTCAAATTTAGAGAGCCAATTTTGACGTGCAGCCATTCAAGATTTCGAGTTATCTTTCTTTTTAAGGTGCATTATGTAGTCATTGCGGGGAGTTCTCAGACTCAAGAAAAGAGTGCCAGCCATTGGCGAAGATATTTAATTTTGAATTTCAAAATTAGTATATTTATGCTTTTATCAAAATAAAACTGTCATATTTCTTTCTCCAGCACACAGTAGTACTGACAGTTGTTTTGTTTTGTGTTAACAAACAAGTATGGCAGCCAGTTCACCTTGTATCCAAACAAAATAAAGATGATTTTGCTTTCATATTTAGGTTTGTGTATTGTTTATAATCAAATTTTGGGAACCAATTTGTCGAGGCATTTAAGGGCCGATCGTACCTAGTAACATGCCGTGATTGAATGAAGCCTGAGTCCATGATCAATAGCAAGATTACAACGAGCTCTCCTTGGTCAAACACAACTAACGTCTAAATCCTTTATGGGCTAACAGCAAATAGAACCAGACGTTATCTCTGGTTTTTGTAGTGTTAGGTGGTAACAGTCTTTGACTCCCCCTGGACGGGACTCTAATCCATCGCATATATCACCAAGGAGATTATTAATAACATCACCATTAGAAACTGGTAAACGTACAGTATGCTACTGAGGGAAAAAGCGTACTTTCACTATTAAATAAAAACAAATTCTTCCAAAACAGTCAATGCAAACGCATCTGCTAAATGATGATACAATTGCAAAATGTTTCCCTTACCTCCGAGGATCAGGATTGTCCTTTTTAGCCTGCTCCCAAAGTAGTGGATCAATACCTTAAATTAATTGTAGTGAATCATATATAAGACTTCAAACCTATGGAAATGGCGGCAGAAGATGAAATTCTCAATGGGGATACTTTTAATTGGGCTTACCCTATTTTATGAAAATGTATACCGTCCTACAGTAGTACATGAACAGTAGATAAATTGGAGGGAGACAGGAACCCCTGGTCCCCTTTCCCAGTGCTCCAAGCTTAGTTTTGTTGCAAGTCTGTCGCCTTTTAGCAACTGTACTTTTTAAAAAGATCGCCAAGGATAGTCGCCAAATCTTTTAAAAAAATATCCATAAAATTGCTGTGAAATTCTTGATGTCTAAATTTCATGGGCCATGAAATTATAACAAACCCATGAAAATGAACTTTCATAATCTGTAAATCCTTCAATTTCATGGTCCATGAAATAGAAGCTGTTATTTTTGACACAATAATTTATGGGCAAAATTTTAATGGACCATGAATTTTCCATGAAATGTTAATACGACAAATTTCATGGATTCAAAAACCAAATAATTTTATACTGTTTTCCATGGGCCATGAAACCATTGGGTTCTATGAATGGAATCAAATTTTAGTGCTTTTTCATGATTTTTTCAGGGTCATGAAATTGCTGTGAAAGTACTTTTAGTAAAATTTTACAGGCCATGAAAATATAACAAACCTGAGACACTGAATTTTGATAGGTCTTGAAATTTTTTTAAACCCATGAAAATGAACTTTCATGGCCAAGAAACTCTTTTAGATGGTAAATCCTTTGATTTCACGGCTCATGAAATAAAAAATCATGGACTATGAATATTTTCATGAGCCATGAATTTGCCATGAAATGCTGTACGACAAGTTTCATAGGATCAAAACTCAAATAAAAGTTAGATTACTTTTCAATGGTAAAATTTCCGTATTGGGGCATACTGTTGTTTAATCATGCAAACTAAACCTTACCCAGACCATAACTTCTACAGAACTGTTATATGAGATGAAACTGCATGCATAAATAAGTACTTACCAATACGGAAATTATCCCTTTTCAGTTTATTTTGTTAACATTTTCTTTTGAAAAACAAAACATATATTTCACTTTTTTCAAAAAAATAAAAATTGAGCTCCACCGTGTTTAGAAAAAACCCATTGAACTGTATTGCTGAAACAGTCTAGGCGGTTGTCTCGCTCCTCTGCGGTAAAAAAAAGCAGACAATATCTACAAGCTATGAGTTGTTGCTTTGTCTAACAAAGACGTTGGTAAAGGAGTAAAATTCACAACAACAAGTTGAATAATGCAAACCAATTTCTGAAAATTATCATAAAAATATAATACACAAAAAATTCGTATTAATTGGTTGGTTCTTGTGGCCCTCCGGAGGACTAAACTGTAATCTGTACTATAGTTGAAGATTTCAGTTGCCAATAACGATCGTAAAAATTGAGCCCTGAATATTGCTTGTACTTCTGTTACTTTTGCCCTGTCTTCCACCGTTTGTTTCCTTGAATCATATTTAATCACAATAAACTCACTCATTTTGAGCTCCACGTCAGTCCACCGTGGACGTTTGCAAACCTGACACTGACCATTGTTAGAAGCCTTGATCACGTCGCACATGATCATTCCAAATTTGGGAAAATGTGATATTGAATTTCGCATTCCAAAGCAGTGTACGTTTATACTTGAATTGGCGCCGGTTACATGAGTCCTTTTTGTTTTATCTCGAAAAATGGCAATGTTTTATCCGTTTGATTTAACTTGCTTCAAAATATCTAAACATGGATGGACGAAAATGCCCAATTCTGCAATCTTAAAGACGTCTCTCCACTAATCAGGCCTTTTCCAACGCCAAGCATTGTTCTCAAAATATTTAGTAAGTGTAATTTTAATTGTCAACTGCATTTTATGTTCGTTTTAATTGATTTACCTCAGTTCAACCTCCTTATTTACTGTAACTTCAAGTACATAAGCCCAAGTTTCACTTAAATTTTGATCTGTTAATGGCATCAGTATTTTAATTCTGAACTCTGACCATCATGGTTTTGAGTGATATAATCTTGGCAGGCAGCGCAGCTCAGTGGTCAGAGTTGGGGATTTGAAATGCGGAAGACTTGGGTTCGAATACGAGACTCGGACTACCAAATGAATTTTTCCTTGGTGATCCTAGGAACAATTTCACCACACTTTGTAAATAGCCAACAGGTTTGCCTCCTACCAGTTGCGATTCTTAACTGGAGAAGGGGCAAATTTTAATATGACACTGAAAAGCCCCTTTGGGGAGCTGTCATTAAGTGTTTATGTTTATCTTGTTTTCAAAATCGCCTTTTAAAACAGACCAAAACTAAGGAGAAAGATTATGAAAGGGAAATAATGTGTGAAAGCCAGATGATTCAGATTTAGAAGCCCTTTCTGACACTGCAGCCTGTGTCTCTTGTAAAATTCTGAATACTATATGACCCAGAATAGAAAGTAAAACAAGAAAATACCCCTAATCCACTAAAAACTTGGTTGCCAGGGTTTTGTTAAAAAACAAAGTAAACACTTGAATCAAGATTCAAAGTTCTTTTGTATTATTAGGTCGCATAAATAAGTATGTATGAAACCATTCATTTTATTAAAGCCAAATATTATTCATGCATGCTTTAAAATAAGAATTGTATAATGAATAATAATTGTACTTTCAGTGTACACAGTTTTAGATATTCTGTTTCAGTTTTTTACACTGAGCTTTAAAAAAAAACTCATCAGAACTTTCCTAAAAAGCAAATGAGACATGTGTACTGTATTATTTTCATGGCCATTAATTTTTAATTAATGGCACTTTCATGGTCATGAAAAAGTGTACTATGTAATTTTCATGGGTCCTTAAATATTTCATATTCAGGAGAAAATCGTGGGTTTTTCATAGCCGTGAAAATAGCAACACCATGAAAAAACACAATGAATTCATTATGACTTTTTTTTTTCATTTCAAATTAATGGCATTTTCATGGCCATGAAAAACCCATTAAAAAAAGCAGGCCATTCTTGACTGCATTTTCAGGGGATTTTCATGGTGTTTCAAACGGTATGCTTTTTCATGGCCCTTAAATATTCCATATTCAGGGGTTTTTCATGGGTTATTCAGGGTGTAAACTCCATAAAAAAGCCATGAAAATGTTGTGTACATGTTATGAAAAACGCATGAATATATTCATGGGTTTCAAATCCATAGTAAATTGGAATTGAATTGAATTGATATACCACAGTTACCATGGTCTGGGGAGAATACTGTGCAATGCACTTTCACATGACTACTGTTATACCACTAATAACAAGTACATAAAGTAGCAAAGGTTGTGCTCTTCAACAACAAAGTAACATGGGCCCTTCCCAATTGGCTTGGTGCCCTATACTAAATTTGTTTTGGAAAAATCTTTAAGAGTTCAAGACATGCATCAGCCATGTTAGAAAACACATTCACACTAACAAGTTTAGTTGCTGCCAATGAGTTAGAAACTTTAGTTCTCTAACCTGCTGGGGGTGAATCAAGATATTTCCGCAGCTGCTCTGGGTTCATTGCAGTCTTGGTGAATACATTTTCAATACCCAGGCTTTGAAGTTGTACCTACAAGCACAAAGTCAACAAAATGGTACATTATCATACTTAAGAAAAAAGATTTTAGAGATACAGTAAAGTAAAAGGTCAGCACTGTAAAAGAATTAGGGTTGCCACTGGATGTGAAATTCAAGACCTTTCTGGAACTTTCCAGGACTTTTTCAAGAAAGAGAGTAGAAGACCTAGTGGAGATATTGGGATTGAAGGAAACAGTGGAACAGATGGTAAAGACGATTGGAGTGAGATGGTACAGGCATGTGTTGAGGAGGGATGATGGGCATGTTTTGAGAAAAGCATTGGATTTTGAAGTGAAGGACAAGAGGAAGCAACGATGTTCAAAGAAGACACGGAAGACTCAAGTGGAGAAGGAGAGCATGAGTGTTGGTTTGGAGAAAAAGGATGCCATGAATTGAGCGAGATGGAGAGTGGGAGTTGGAGAGATTACTAACAAAGTGGGGTAAATCCGGCCACTCCCATTTACGGGGATAACTCCAGATCAATATTGGATTTCAATTGAACATTGATTTTCAAGCAATTATAGGACCTTCTCTATCAAACAAAACTTAAGTACTGAACTCCCCCTTTTTTCTCAAAAATCAGTTGGCCAATCTACATACAATGAAATATTTACAAGCTTTATCATTTGGCTTCACTGGTCATGAATTGATTGAATCCTGGCGATGGAAAAACAATGAGATAGCTTTTAGACAAAAATCAGACCTTGTGAAGATGCTATTTTTGTTTTACAGCACTGCCATATCAAATAATTTAATAATTATTATATTATTGCTATATACCAACTATCAAAGTCCATTTTTCTTGTACCCTTAAGGTTATTGGACAAGAGAACATCACATGCACATGAACAAGTGTCGCTGTTTCCTGGCAACCAAGCACTCAGCAGGTAACAATATATTATGGACCAGTAAATAACAAAACAGGAAGTTAATTGTAATTCACTGAAATTTTAAAGGTTCACAAACACAAGTTTGGATAATAAAAATTTCTTTAAAAGCTACTTTTTGTTCCTCTTTGATAGTTGGTACATAACAAAATACTTATTGACCTTAACCTCGGAAAAGCACTATATTTACCCTAATTGTTATGTTACCCTTGGCTCTGCCTCAAAAACCACTGGCGGTCTCAGGATCACAAAACATATCAATTGTTTCCCTTGATCCCAGTCAATAAATGTTAATTATTAACAAAAAGCTCATTTTTAAAACATTTTGGAAATAGAGAAATAAATTTTTTGCATGTTCCAGGA
Source organism: Zoanthus sociatus (assembly GCA_025331085.2). Classification (NCBI taxonomy): domain Eukaryota; kingdom Metazoa; phylum Cnidaria; class Anthozoa; order Zoantharia; family Zoanthidae; genus Zoanthus; species Zoanthus sociatus. Next base: position 6,370 of record JAOBAY020084028.1, read on the forward strand.
TTATCAAAGACCACAATCAAAATTGAAGAACTTTCCAGGCACTGGAAATTTTTTCTTTTATTTCCATGACTTTCCAGGATTTCCAAGAACAGTGGCAGCCCTAAAAGGTTACTTAGGGGAACATTTAACTTCATCTACCTTTGTGTTCTGCTGATTAAAGAAAAGACAAACATCAGATGCTGGCACCTTCCTTGTGGAGCCATTTGCTGCTCGCTCAACAACATATATCACAACTTCTGTACTGCAATTGTAATCAAGTAATTATTTTAATAATTATTTGAAAGTAATGAAAAAGTATCATTTTGGCACACACATTCGAAAGAGAAAAGAACATTGTTGAAAACCATCAAATCGAGAAAAATGTAATTCCTAGGACATGTGATGTGCAGGAAAGGAAAAGAGAATGTTGTTGTAACCGCCAAGATAGAAAGGAAAAGAGCAAGGGGTCGTCAGAGAATGACAGTCATGAGTAACATCATGGATTGGACATGTAGCACAACGAAAGTTAATGAGGTGCTGCACACTACATACTGTATGACAGAGAAAGATGAAAAAGAATGGCCATCAACATGCTAACGGAAGACACCTGAGAGAGAGATATTAATAAGAGATTTTTAACGAAGCGTGAGGTCTGCATGGAAGCACATCAGACCGAGGTCTCGACAGCATGTACTGAGAGCGGTGAGCTGTTCATACAAAAAAGACCCAGGTCAGATATCAGGTTCAGCCTGGTTCAAACCCTGTACAGACAAGCTCACCTATCATCAGGTAAGGGCTTAACACCATCAACACAGACCATTAGTGTTGGCTTGCTTCCTAAGACCTTGTGGAGAGAATCAACCAGATTAGCCTGCACTTGCCGCACATCACTCTCCTTTTTCCTAATCTGCAAAGACACCAATCCATCTTCATTGGTTGCCACTGGAAGACGACTGTAACCCACAACCTTGAAACACAAATAACAAACTTGTCAGTGATTAAAATAAAATAAATATTTCACAATTATTGCTTAAATTAACAGACTTCATTATAACTATTAATTTTTTCAAGATTCCAAGATCTGCAAACAGGGTTTGAACAAGTTTTTTAAGTAAACAAAATTTCCTTCACTTCTAAGGACCATGCAAGACCAATAAATCAAGGTAATAATAATAATAATATTAAAGATGAAACAATAATTACATGAAATATTAAAGACAAGGAGAACTCGGAAAAAATCCGAGTCCCAGATGGGATTTGAACCCACGACCCAGTCTGTGTTCTGATACGATGTTCTAACTACTGAGCAACAGGAGACTATGATGAACAAGAGTCAATTTGGAACCGCATTGCGTGGCCACACAGCCAAGTTTTGACTGATGCACATAAACTCAGGCAACACAGTACTAATTTCACACAAGTCATTATCCATAAAAATTTTTACATCATTCAGGACGTTTCAGGACTGTTAACTACTCATTTTCCAGGTTTCTTTAACGTGATTTCAAAATTTCATTTCTTAAGGATTTTCCAGGTTTTCCAGAACCCATTATGAACCCTGTGTTAACAGCTATTAGGTACTGTTAGTTCTAAATAAATCTCCAACAACTTATTTGGTGGTCACATAAATTATGCTGTCAAGGTTTATCAGTTACTGGACCCATCCGTTAGAAAATATCAGGGAAAAGCTGTGAATTGTTTTTAAAATGAACCAAAATTAAATTAGATAAAGCAGCAATCAAGGGTGAGAAAGTCTCTCTTGCTTCAATGCCCAAACTCAACATACTGAAAACGAACAGAAATTTATTACCTTAAAGCGACAAAAGGGATTTTCTGGAGTTAAATCCACAGCATTTTGTTGATTATAAAACCCTTTTCCAGTGCCCCAATACGCTTGAAGCTGGTTCAGTTTGGCTATAATTCCATCTCGTTCATCACCATAAAGTTGTGGATGTGACAAAGCCAGTACCATCAGGGCAAGGGAGTTGGTTTGCTGTTGTTGTGCAGTTAATTGTTGTTGCTGCTGCTGCTGCTGCTGGGAAAAAAGGCCTGTTGTGTTCAATGTCCCTGTAAAAGGAAAAGAAAATGTTACAAAGTAACCCAAGATAATAAATGTCTTAGCATGTATCATCATCAAATGATTACCTGCTCACTTAAAGGTTCCTTTTCTCTCCTCACAAGAGAAGAAATGAAAGCTCTGAATAGATCTTTATGCTGTTTCTACTGACAAATAATTGTACTGCAGTAATGAAAATTTAACTTTTTTTTTGAGACTTTTGGTTCCACCTTAAAGGGAGACTGGTAACTACCATTAGCTATTAGAATTAAAAATTAAACAATAAACTCAAGTTCTGAATAAAACTTTTTTATCAAGATCAAATATCATATTTCTTTTCCAAACTGTAAATTTAAACTAATTTAAAAAACCTTTAAAGTGTATAAAATTATATGAAGTGAAAAAAATCGAATGCATTCTTATGTGTTAGTTGAAAAGACCTTTCTAGAACTGGAAGGATGGTGTTGATATTTTTTCAATATCATATATATAGTTCTTGAGATATTCATGTTTGAATATTTAATTAGATGATGTCATAAGTTGTGTTCCCTGACTTTGTTAATAGTAAAAGTATTGTTTTTTGAAAATAATTTGAAAGCTTTGCTAATGAGACTTTGCAAGTTGATTATGATTAATGCACCAGATAAATGCCAAATTTGAAAGGCTTGTCGTCTCTATAATCATTTTGTAAAGTTTCGTTAGCAAGGCCTTCAAATTGTTTACAAAAAAAAACAATACTTTTACTATTAACAAAGTCAGGGAACACAACTTATGATGTCATTTAATTAAATATTCAAATATGAATATCTCAAGAACTAAATGTGATATTGAAAAATTTTTTAACACCATCCTTCCAGTTCTAGATTAAACTAAGGTCTTTTCAACTAACACAAAAAAATGTTTTCGATTTTTTCACTTCATATACACTTTAATATCAAGGATATGTAGGGAATGATTTTAAAACAAACACTGTAGCTAAAAACTGATATTTCAACGACCTCTTGAAAGTTGTCATTATCATATACAGACTTGGATCAGTTAGACCGCAAAGCAAAGTCTGTAGGACATGATAATGACAACTTGGTGTTGTCAAATGTCAGTTTTTAGCAAGAGTGTTAATTGTTTTAAAACCTTGAATATCAAAGAAAAAAATTTAATCACCAATAATTTTTACTGGTGACCAGATAAAGTCTGATGCCTTCATTATTTATTCTCATTTGCCCTACTTTACCTGTAGTTTGCTGTCCAAATGTACCACCAAGTTGTAGTTTACTTCCAGCACTGTTAAACAGTCCTGAGGTAGTGCCAAGAGGTGCAACTCCAAACGAGGGGGTGGTACTACCAATGCCTATTGCAGTACAAGTACCAGTAAGCAAACAAACAAACAAGACATCAAAATTATTTAATTCTGTATTATTAAGCCACTTTAAAAGAATAATTTTAAACTATTCTTAATCATCATTAAAAACACTGATTTTTACTAGCTAACTGACTTATTTTTATTTTTGAAACAATCACTTATATTATTATCATAACCATATCTATAGCAAAGTGTTGTGTATCCTTTGGATTCTACTATGTAGAATAATGCAGCTAATGGCTTCATCCCTGGATTGCTGACTTCTTTGACACATAAACATTATATTAATTTTGTTGAATAGCTGGTAGCCTGTGAATCATTCTTGAATGATCCAATGTTTGACCTGAATGTATGAATGAATGTAAAAAACACCAGGGAACCCTGTGGTTAATTAACCTCATCCATTGCTATATTACCATCAGGGTTGTTGTGATACTACATATACTATACACAATCATACTGTATTTTTTGTGTATAGTTTTATGTTGATTTGTGTTTTAGCCAACTCCTGTTTTTTTCTCAGTAAAATGGGGTGGAAAACCTTGAACATAGGTAAAGGAAAATGAGATTGAGATGGTTTGGTCATGTAAAATGTACATAGGGATTTGAATAACATACTTAAGAGAGCAATGGAGCTGAAAGTGGAAGGGAGAAGGCCAGTAGGTAGACCAAAAAGACCTGGAGTAAGGTACATAGTGAAATCTGATCCTGTTATGAAGTCCTGTGCTAGTGCATTTATCCTTCAAAACAAATCTCAAAAGGACATATCAGATCTTGGCAAAGAAATGATGGTCGATCTCTTTGGTGGCAAGTCTAAAGATACGCTCTCATCACTGCGCCAT
>JAOBAY020084038.1:0-10606 GCA_025331085.2 Zoanthus sociatus
TTATTATTATTATTATTATTATTATTATGTATTAAGATACAGCGCACAGTTCTAACATTGTCAACATGTAATAGAAAATCACATAATCAATTTTAACCATTTGCGCTCGCGAAATTTGGAATGTGAACAAAGCTTGCATATTGTCTTTGTTGAATTGCCTCAAATGAACCTGCGACCTTTTTATATATGTACTATCTATGATTTCACAATGTTTCATGTAATATTTCATTTTCACACAGATTGAGAACCAATACGTAGTCTAAAGGATTTTAGGAGTATTCAAAGACGACAACAAACGGAGGACATCTGCTAGCTGTTGCAATAGGACATATGGCACAACTTGGAATAATTGCAGTGGTTTCTATTTTTGTTTTCTGTCATGGTGTTAAAGGTTAGTGAATTATGCGACAGATGCTTGGTTCTAGACATTTTTTAATACGAAGCTTAGTTGATATTCCAAAGTGACAAAAATGAAACAAATCGAGTTTATATTTTAAAATTACTTTATTAATTTTGTATATTCGGGAAAAAAAATATTTTTGCACTTGTAGCACGATTATTATTTAATAGACTGCAAATCTTTTAAAAACATCAAGATGTACCGTCTTCAGTTCTGTGATAGATGCAGAAAGCTATATATAGCTAGCTACAGCTACCAAAAACAATTCCAAGTAGAATGCGACTGCAAACCTTTCCTGTGGAAAGCCCGAGTTATTTTTTTTCCTGCCATCTATTAAGCTGCAAAACGCAGTTTTTGATAACTGGCTCGTCAAAAATTAGCCAATCAGCGCGTAGGATCTACCTAGCATATCAAGGGCAAACAACATGGCGAGACCAAAAAGAAGTTGATTCAATCTTTGGCTTTCAAATTTATAAATACAAATGTAAATTCTACAACGTAAAAGAGAGAATACTTACTGACTTTTACGGTGTAGAATTTACATTTTTATTACTAAATTGTTTCTTTAGAAACACCGACGCAGCTCAAACTAGTTTACCGCTAGTTATTTTTTTATCCGGCGTATAATAAAACTCCGCCGCTTTGGTTTTTTAATCTCTTACAAGGTAGAAAATGTCAGAGATTGTATCCATGAACGCCAAAATTTTTTGTTTGAACCTATAGGAAAAACATTTTTGTTTGGCAATATGCCTACGATTTGTCTGACCGATTGTCAATACCCCGCAACTATTGTTCTTGATTTAACCGCGCATTTATTTTTAGAGAACAACAAATGCGCAGGAAAAAAGTACCGGCTGTTGCGGGGTATTTTGTAGTTAAGCTTGCATCTAAAACATACTTTTCTAAACCCTCCTGGTACTCAAATTTATTTCATTTACTTTAATTTCACCTTTATCGATATAACTGCGATTCCCTGTTTCTTGTATAACAAAATTACTTTTTTAAAATATCTACTCCGAAATTATAATCTTTTTATTCGAATAAACGTTCTTTTTTTCTTTTCGGTCATTTTTGCTTAACTGATAGCCGGACCGACTCGCAAAAAATCTGTATCACGGTAACAGATTTTTACAAATCGGGCTGACAGATCGGATTTGAATTGGGATGTGAATCGGGCATCATTTACACTCTCCGATTTGTTCCCCCGATACGTCGGCACTGCAAATTGGCCAGACAAATCGTTAAGTGTAAACGTACTTTAACACTACATCGTTAAAACTCGATGGCAGTATAACTCGGGACCAAGTCGCTCAACTGTAAACAGTCATTGCTCGAATTTGCTCATGCAAATGCAAAACTGATAGCTATTTTTAGCAAGGAGTTATGAAATGTAAAGGTAAATCCAGTAAGTAAATCCCAAACGATTGAGTCACTCTTTTCAACGAACGAGTCTTTTTTCAGACCCCTGAACAAGTCGTTCGCACGAGTGTGTCAGTTTTTGAAACGAGTTCGCAAGTCGTTCACACGGGTGGTTCTAAATTTTGAACGACTTGCTAACGACCTACACACGGGTTTCCGTGCAAAAACGGAAAGTCGTTAATAATGTTTGTTTTCCCGTGGAAGGTCGCATTAATATTTTATTTTCAACAATCCATTACAATTGAAGATGCTGGCACATTTTTTTTTCTTCACACATTTTTGTTTACATATCTGCAACTTACAGGTCCTCAATAAATTAGTCAGAACAATAATATCTATAGCTGGTAATTTTTGTGCAGGCATGCTATTGTACCTTTTTCTTTTTAATTTTTATTCAGTGTGTGATTTTGTTTAGCAATGCGCCCTATCTTTCATTTTGAAGTTATTTTTCATGCACGTGCTCAGTTGTTGCTTTTGTTGTGTGGCGTGGTTTCCCGGGGGGGAGGGGAGTACTCCTACCTCATCATATGGATGGGGCTGTTCCACCCGTTTTGTCAAACCCTGACCCTGTTTATGACAAAAAATGGGTATTTCAATACCCTGTTTATGACATGAAGTTTAAAAATATAGCCATACAACGTGTGTGGCTTGTCAAGTCAAGTGGGGTACTACTAACGCGCTTGAATGCAGATGTTGACAGCTTGTTCCTGTCTCCCCTCAAAAAACAAAATTATATTTCTGATGCCAGAACACTGGCACCGTGGACAAAATTCTACCCTGTCTATGACAGTTACAGAGGGTTAAAGTGTACCCTGTTTATTATTTTCTGCTAAAAAGCCATACCCTGTTTATGGATTTAGGTTCAAGAAGTAGACCCTATCGGGCGGCACATACCCGTATGGCTCATATGAGGGAGTACCCCTTCCCCTCCCCGACCAATTCCCTAAACGAATCAAAGAATCGGACTCTCGATTGCTTTAAAAACAGTAAAACGAAGGAGAACAGTCTATAATATACAAACCAACCGCGCAAAGCAGGCTGGAGGATTTAAAACAATAACCATCTTTTGATTTAGAAGGTAAAAGCGCTTGGCTAACACACGAAAGGGAACTCAGACTCTCATCCGCTTAAAACACTACAGAAACTTCAGTTAAGCGTCTGTTCCATGGGCCACTTGGCTCGGAACGGATTTAGATTTTAGCTTCACAAAATTGTTAAGAGTAGCTCAAACTATCTTGGACGGAAATTTACAAATATTATAAATAAGGTGTTTGCAGAATATTCCTATCGACAGAAATTTTTGGCATGAAACATGGCTTCGCAGAAACAAAGAAACTTACACTTTGTGTTACTTCTCAGCGTTAACGGTTTATCACTATGGGGGTTAGTACGGCGTGTAAGCTTTCCATGGAATTTGAGCCAATGAAAGGAAGGATAAAACTCATGCCAACTTTAATTCAGCCAATCATAAAGTTTGTTCAAATCTTGAATCTCATGGAAAGCTCACATGCCGTACTGTCGGGCCAATTTTATGGTAAACTTGCCGAAGTATTGTTGGTTTAAAAGTAAAAATTCTTTCTGATTGGTCAAGAGCAGTGCAATTACTCTGTAATCCCGTGCAGTAATTTGTAAATTTGTGCAATTACAATCTTAAAGCTAATAAGCCAATCAAAATGTAGTTTCTATGACAACGATAGAGGCATGAATTGCCGTGCATACATAAATTGTCAGAAGCTAATAAGCCAATCAAAATGTAGAAGTTTCTATGACAACGATAGAGGTATGAATTATTCGTGCATAAATACATACATAATACTTTACTTAACCACGGTAAAATCATCAGTATAATACAGGTAAAAATTCTAACTATAGAATTTACATATAAAATTTTTAAAACTGCTAACTGTTTTTCATGATTGTTCGTGCACTCAAGAACAGTCACGTTGTCACAGCCACGTTTTGCTTTTATATCGTAATTTTTTTATAATTTTTTTCATGTATAAGATTAACAAGTAATCGAGCCTTTAACTCGTTCAATATGGATTCGTTTGCATGCACTTGTGTGTTTTAAAAGATCAACGTGTGTTTGCCCTATCGGGCTCGATTCTTCTTAAAACACACCAATGTAAATTAGTTCCATATTGAACTTGTAAAGACTCGATTACTTATACTAATCTAACGAATGCATCGCACGTGAAAGCAAATTATATAGGTATTAATGCTCTTTTTAATGTAATATCTGCTATAATTCATAAACATCCTAGATAGTCTAATTCTACGTTAAAAAACAACTTAATAGTCATGCATTCGCTGACAAACTTCGATATTGGTAAACAACACATTCATCTCAACCTGCAAACCACGAAGAAAGCCCGACATCCCTTACTGCATGTCTCGTTCCTACATAAAGTTACGACACGACCACTCGATACCCGAAAATAATGCATTCGTTAGTTTTTCTGAAAACTACGAAGAAATTCCTAGACCTCTGTAGCATGCTTTTCTTGCCTCTAATGCATGCTAAATTCAATTACTAGGAATTTGGGATTTTAATTTTGGTTGCACGAGAAGCGCCCTGCAATCAGCTCAAGCAAGCCGGGAAGGCGAAACCCATTTTGACGGATTGAAGCCATTATCGTAGATGATAAGGTACTCTCAAAATTTTAGTAGAATTTCGCGAGTCTCGCAGTCTTGTTTTTTCGGTAGTTACTGGCGACTCGCGGTCTCGAAGTCTCGATTTTTACAAGGTTAAGGAAGTCTTGTAGTCGTGATGTTTTTCTTTTCAGAAATAACGTCTTCTTGAGTAACGTCATAGAATTTAAATATTGCAATTTTCAGGTCATGACCAAGAAAATAGTGGAACAGTTTTTGAAAAGGATACATTTCACACCGTAGTGAAAAGAATTTTCTTCGTCGGAGTAAAAGGACTCCAGTCCGAAACGTGGGTACAAAAAATTCTTTTCACTACAATGTAAAATTATCCCTTTTTAAAGCCGTTTCTGTAAAAACACCGACGCAGCATTCCATTTTAGAAAATAATGAAGTTTAATATCCTATTTAACTCTTTAGCTCTTGGCTGTTGACAGATTTGATATCTCGCACAGATTCATTCAACAGCTTTATTATCTTTTATTATACACGTGCTCTTACACACGTGCACATTTATATGACTCTATAATTTCGTGCATAAGCTTATAAAAATTCTGGAGTCTAAACGTCTCGCGCTCGTAATTAAATTACTTAAACGTCTCGGACTCGCAATGTAAAAGGTCCAAACGTCTCGGGCTCGCAAGGCAAAACGCAGGTCTCACCGTATCGCATTTACCATTCACCACCCCTTAAAGACAGCTACGAGGAAAAATACCTCATCAGCATGGTATATATAATAGGCTAAGGTTCCAGGTTCACCTCACACGAGGTGATTATAGCCGACATAATAGATGAGTCTCCACCAATAAGAGCACCGGAAACTCTATAATCACCAATGAGTAATTTAACTACACCTTTATAAAGTCATTCATTACCAAACAGACTTAAGATCAGAAGGCATTTATTTCATAATCATACCAGATTTACATTTAATATAATAATAAAATATAAAATTTCACCGAGGATGAGAATAAACAGTACTTACACAGAAACTAAATATCTTCCAAACTAAAAATGTATGCAATACCCTACTCCAATATGTCCAGTGATTATATAAATAAAAACTATAATAACAAAATCATTTACCATTAATAGTGAAATTCTCTGAAGACCGCTGAGAAAAGAAATTTCTTAGCGTTCAAAGTGAAAAACTACCTCATCCATATAGGGGAAGGTGTGGATATTAAAGGGAATGGGCCAATATCAAAATACAGCGACAATTGATTACTTTAAATATCATAAAATTACTACCGCTACTATAAGCTAGTTAATACCTACCATAAAGTTCCATCTTCGTAAATCCTTGCTTTTTGACGGTGTTAAATTAAGGTAAAGTTAGTAGGCAGAAGCTGAGTTGTAGCGAGGTCCAAACAGTAACGGTAACGACCAAGGAACAAATATTCCAAGGAAGACAGTTGGTGCTGTCTTTTCGTGATACCATTAAACACAAAAGTTTTCAGAAAACGACAAGACAATAAAAAAATCTCTACTAGCAATGGTGAAAAATTTTTAAAACATAAAATCAAATGCGAATGCACAATATATTTCAAGATATCGATATTCTGCAGACTGGCTCGCTCCAAAAACACAGCCCTTCAAAATATGCCCATGGGAATATCCGCTGCCCTAAAATGGTGTGCCAAGGTGTTTACCCAGGTAGCTTTGCCGGCCGTGTGGGTTAGTGGTATCCCGGATAATATGTAAAAACTCTTTCTTTTTCAACTGTTGGCTGTGCAACAAGAAATTAATAAATTTTGGTAGGGTTTTAAAGGCTCATCCACACAGCCATCAGCTTAAAATCTCATAACAATCTATCATAAAAATGCCTCCCAAGTTCGATCCTAATGAAATAAAAATTGGTAAGTTGATTTATTGGATAAGAAATCTTTAATTGTCGCCAGCACCATGCGATGTGAAATTAACTTGCTCTTATTTTCCGGTGCCACCGGATAGTGTACCTCCGTTGCACAGGAGGAGAAGTCGGAGCAACTTCCTCCCTCGCTCCTAAAGTTGGCCCTCTTGGTTTGGTAAGTGCTGTTCTATGATTTAGATTTTTGACACCCGAAAATTAATTTTTTGGTGTAATTTCCGTACTTCAAACAATGTACAGGTCTCATTTGGCCCATCTCACCCATATGAGGTGCTTTTGCAAGAATTTATCGCAACTCGCATTCTCCCTTACACTGGACACTAATTCATGACAAGTTACCTCCAGTCAGAAGTTGCTAGAGGTCACTAACACAAAATTGCACTAAAATGTTGTAAATTAGTCTCGATCCTTTCCCTGTGCAATGTACTTTTTAGACCCCTTGGTGTATCTAATTTTTGCATAAAACCCTCCAGTGTTAAAATTTTTTTTCTGAACTGAATACAGTCACAAGGGTTTTTGAAACTAAACTTATATAAATTTGCATTTCTATGTTTTTATCAGTAATGTTCATTTTCTTCAAAAATTTGACGGAAACATAGTTAATATAAATTGTGAATCTGAAGTTTGGTTCCTTTCTTGTGTATTTCTTGTGTTGTGTATGCATATTTTTTGTAAAAATGAGAAAACGTGAAGATCAAACCATTTTCAGATATTAGAGCAAAGGCAGTACCTTCTCTACAATTATTTTGGCACAGCTATAGAATTATACTTCGCAACTGTCAACATGGTGATTTATTCTGCGCATTTGTAGTTCTGTAAAAACAAATGTGCAGAATTATATTAACGACAGTGGCAGGGTATTCAATAGTTATTCCATAATTTTAAGATTCTGAGTGTTGTTCTGGCCAGGAATCGAACCCGAGCCTCCTGCATGATAAACTGGCACCTTGTCAGCTAGGTTAACCAGACGGTGTATGCAAACATTCGCTATTTAACATAATCCCCTTCTGTATGTTCTTTTCAATAGACATTGTTTTCCAAAATATTTTCTATACAATGAAAACCTCAATTATTTTTCAATTTCAATACAATGAAAACCTCGATTTAACAAGCTGCTAGGGTTTTGACAAATGCTTGGTTTTCAAAAGTAGCCAGCATGTGATGCAGGTGAGTTGTTACTGGCTACTTTGATCATTTACACCAGGTACTTCTGGTATTTCATAGTTTGAGTTGATATAGTGGATTTAAGCACATTTAAGCTCCATGTCAATCCTCATCATTATTCTGGCTTTGAAACGCTGTTTAGAAGAGAGACCTATGAAGAAACCAAACAGTGTTACAAATCGGAGTAATAATGAGGATCAAAATGGCAGTGAACCATGGTGCTACAAATAGCGGCACACAATAATTGACCTCATCACCTCAACTCATAGTGACTCAGTCAGTGGTTTCACAACCTTTGAAAGTAGACATTGCATTTTGTTGAGTAGGAGTTGCTAGGTCTGAAGGGGAAACAGGGGCATGTTTCCCCTAGAAAAATTTGATATTCTAGACACTTGCATGCTCCAGCAGTTTGAGATGCAAAATGATATGTTTCAGATACTAAAAAACTCTGACATTTTATTAGGTTCTAATAACTCCAGACAAAACATTGCACTTCTTTCGTTCAAACAAGAGTTCAAGAAAGCAACTACAATTTTGAAAGAGCAAAAGTAATTATGATGCACATGTTTTATAACAAATGAAATAAACATGGACAGAAAAAACACATAAGGGAAAGTAGGTGTCTCAAATGGAAAAGTTGCCGTCAGATGCAATGGCCGACAGCTAGTTTTGAAAACACTGTCAATCACGAGACAAATAAGTAAAAATTCATCTATCCTATGAAATAAGTTTCTTCCAACTCAAAATGGAATAAGGATATAATTTTTTTTTGTTGCAGTCTCCTAAGAAAGTTGGAGATGATATTGCTAAGGGAACACAGGATTGGAAGGGTCTGAAGATTACTGTTCAGTTGACAATCCAAAACAGACAGGCAAAGGTCTCTGTTGTGCCAAGTGCATCTTCACTCATTATCAGGGCATTGAAGGAACCTCCAAGAGATAGAAAGAAAGTCAAGAACAGTATGTGCTTAGATAAAATTAATATAGAAACACTAATTATTTCTAGTAGAAAGTGAGTGCTGTGAGTACACTATTTTGTTATAGTGATAATACTGCTTATGCAAGCCTTTTGTTTCCCTGAGAGGCGTGTGATTGCACACGCACACCTCTGCACACATGTAAATGCCTTGAGGCAAGCAATTTATCACACTCCTAAACATCATATTTAAAAAATATACCACCAAACAATCACTGTTTCAAACAATCACTGTTTCAAGAATGAGTGGGTCTTCCAATAAATAATTTTTAAAATTTAAACAATTCAAAACAGTCAGTTATGTTTTTTAAGACTTCCACTGACAGCACTGTAGGTTAAAACTCCCTGATGAGTTGTGTGAATGTGAGTTTTGATTGTCAATAACACATTTTAACTGAAAAAACTAGAAAGTCCCGAGTTTCCAAGTTTTATTTTGTAAGTATCAGATTTGCATTTGAAAATGAAATATATAGTTATACTCGTAAAAATAAAATCACACACCACCACACACCGAGACATGCTATTTTCAGCATGCCTGCTATTTTTCTCAGCTAGTGACATCCTTGAATCAACTCCATATACAGTATGGACTTAAACTGCTGATTGTATGTTTTGCATGTTTGCTGCTAGTGACATCCAATGATTTCACTGTGTTCCAAATAGGAGGCTACTTGCTTTGCTCACAGCAATAAGGATTTATAAAAAATAATTCATGAACTTAATGAAAAACATTTTTCAAGATAATCCAGTTAATCTACAAGTTGTCACTGGCTACTGTCTAAATAGATATTAATTTATTAAATATCTATTTAAGCTGAGCACTATAAATTGTGGATTAACTAAATCCCTCCAAATCCCTTACCTTGTATTTTCATGTAAATTGACACTGAATGGTTGTTATTAAAGATTTGTGTTTTTTTTTGTTTTGTTTCACATTATTTAATGCTGCATTGCAAAGAAGGTTAAACCAAACTTTTAGAGAATCATTATCAGCAGTTTATTTGGATTGATTTCAAAAGCAGGTAGTGTCTCCAGCTGGTTGGTATCTTTCCTTACTAAGCCTGGGAATAGTAATTTTTTTTAGCCAGGGCAAGTGGATTTTTCCTGCCCTGATCTGAATTTCATAATGCCAGCATATTCACTAGCACAATTATCAAAGACATTTCCACTGTTAAATATGCACAGAAGCTCTATGATTTTTCCCCAACTCAGACCCTTGTTCTTAATGCAGGTTTACATCCACAACCAGTACAAATGGTATCATACAACCTTTGGGTGCTTTTGATCAAGACATGTTTACAGTACCTTGATATAGTTAGCACTTGATCACTACTTTAACTGTCTCTATCCCTTGCCTTTCATAGTTAAACACTCTGGTAATATCACTATGGAGCAAGTTATTGAAATTGCAAAAACAATGCGTGAAAGATCAATGGCACGTCATCTCTCTGGAACAGTGAAGGAGGTACTGGGAACTTGCCAGTCTGTTGGATGTACTGTGGAAGGTGAACCTCCACATGATATCATTGACAAGATAAACGATGGGGAGATTGAGATAGAGGTTTGTTCAAGAGTTCTTGTAGTGCTTATAGCTATTTCTTTTGAGGATCTGCTATCTGTTTTGTAAATTTAAGTAATCCTTCCCCAGGGTAGTATGTTAGAGGCAGCACCTGCGAAATGTGCCGGCCTCTCTCCAAGGTTTTTCAGACTACTTCGTTTCTGTGAGAGTCAGTTGTATGTATGTCCTCTTGACCGACAACCATCATCTTCGTTTTACATCTAGTGTTTCACTTGTGGGGTTAGACATGATATGAGTTGCCTCCACTGTTTTCTATCCTCTGCAATATCTTTCTCGATGTTTAGCTTCCTCATATCTTCTTCCACTATCTTACTCCAGATCTTCTTTGGCCTACCTAGTGGCCTTCTACCTTCCACCTCTAGCTCCATCGCTCTTCTAAGTATGCTATTCACATGCCTACATTTTACATGACCATCTTATGTACCATCTACTTTCAAGTTTTTAAAAAGCTCCTACTTAAAGCCTTATAATATATATATAGATTTAGGCACTGCCTAAAAGTGGAGCTCCCAAAGAGATTCAACCTAATAGCCCCAGTAGTTTGGGTAGT
>JAOBAY020084049.1:0-10605 GCA_025331085.2 Zoanthus sociatus
ACATCTCCAACGTGTATTTGAGGGTGGTAGGAAGTTGAGCTGTGCTTGTTCTTACACTTTTCACTATAGGGATGGTTAGTAGATCTTTGTCGATGTTGTGCTAAGATGGCATGATAATCAGAAATTGGGACCTATCACTACCAATAGGCCACAAAAGCAATCGATGCAAATTGTCAAATATTTTCTATTCATATACTCACCTTTTCAGCCCTAATAATATCATCTAGTTAATACAATCTAACTAGAAAGAATAAAAATTAACTAGTTAAAAAAAATAACTAGTTAAAAAATTAACTTGTTAGAAACAAAATTTAACTGAAATAAAAAATTAACTTCGACTGTTCTACTAGAGCCTTCATCAAATGAAATGAAAGAAAAAGTCAACTGGTTTGAATATAAAATGTAAGGTGAGATTAAAACATGAATGAAATAGAACAAAGCTAATCGATTAATTATTTTTCTAAAAAAGAATGCTGTACTGGTGGCTTGGAATTATTATCAGCATTTCTGGCAACAAAGGTATGCCAAGATTCTAAAGTTTTTCTTATGCGTGAAGAGCCTTTGTAATTGACAGAAGAATTGCTGAAACCGATGTTATAGTTTAACAACTTTGGGACCGATTGCAAATGTTATAAAAAATGAATGAAACTTGGGTAAACAACTTTTTTTAGTTTAGGGTAAGTTCCCATATCCAAACAAAACTTTTTTTCCCAGCTCCAGCCCCCATCCCCCAAGTACTCTTAACTTTTGCACCTCCTGATATATGAATGAAAAAGAGGAAATAAAACATACCCGGTGCCACCACAAGTACCACTTTGCTAGACGCTGTTCCAAAGGCATTTCGCATCTTACAGTAGTAATCTCCGCCATCACTAGCAAGAACGTGAGGGATATACCATGAGAAAGTGCCTGCTACCGCTGACCTGGGAGATGGATACTCTAAATGCTGGTTGTTCCGAGTCCAGTTAACATGAGTTATAGGCGGTCTACCTCGATAGACACACGGTAGCGCTATAGGTTTTTCTTCTTTAGCAAGGACAGTTATAGAAGAAGCTAAAGGCGGCCCTGCAAAAATGGTATTTATGCAACAATTGTCAATGAAACAAGTTTTGAAGCGCTCAATCTTATTTTGGCAATTTCTATTTCTGGATTCTTTACAGTGGATAGGAGAATGGTGGAGCTTGTGTAATGTTCCAGTGCAGATTATCAATGCAAAGTTGTTGAAAATATCAGCAAATATAGATATCTGAACAGACATAACTACAATGCTGCTGAAGACAAATAACAAAACAGTTACTGTTCATCAGCAAAATACCTAAATTGCGTGCGATTCTACAAACGGTTTCGGCTCCATTAAATCATGTACCAATTGAAGAACAATTCAGGTGGAGCCACCCACTAAGTGAGAACAGTAACTGAGCAACGTTAGTAATTAAAAGTAAGAAAATCAGTAATTATATAAAAAAACAGTATTCTAGGCAAAAAGCAACAAGATAAGCTCGCAAATGAAAAACAGATTCAAAACCAAATAGAGCACGCATTACTTAACAAAAACACGTACATGATACATCATTAAAAAGAAAAGGATAAAATGTGTCAAAAAATTCCCAAACAAATCAGAGCTCTCTAAGGTCCTTGATCAATGCTCCATACTTCCGCAATTCGTCGTTGTGGCTTCTGTGGAGCTTTAGGAATGACTTTTTAAGTATCCTCTTCTTAAAAACTTGCATCTCTAACTTTGACGATAGGCACTTGTTTCTTGTTTTAAAATCAATCCTTTTGCGGATTCTAGCATATCTCACCAGTTGAGATATGGATCCCCTTCGAAGCTTATCCCTCTAGGTAATTTGTGTATTATAAACATAGAGGTAAGTTCCGCAGAACTGAGGTCCTTTTTTAGCTTTCTGCTGATAGTACAAGCTAGGGTATCGAATTTACATAAGTTTCATGGCAGGAGATATGACTGAGTATTTTCTATAAAAAAAGGATTAATTTCCTTTTCATTAAACAAATTAATCTATTTATAAATTGGGAGTGACTGCAATTAATCAGGGTATAGTGGGGTCAGAGTGGGGTCAGATCATTATTTCTTAATAAAAATCACACTCTAAAGACAATCTTTTACAAGAGAGACTTTTTCTTACAAAGTCTTTCAACTCTTTTCATTTATAACAACCTTATTTTTTTTGGTTTCAAGTCTTGTTTATCCGGCCAAAAGCCTACAAATTGGGGACATTGTTTTTACCACTCTAAGGTGGACAGGATTTTTCACATGACAGTCATACACAAATAAACACAGATATATCTCCGAGAGCCTACGATTTAAAGTCCTTATCCAAGAAGACGCGAAAGACTAACCATTTGCAGATGTTAGAGCAAAGGCAGCACTTTTCCCTCAATTATTTTTAAGACCCTGAGTGATGGTCCGCCGGGAATCGAACCCGAGCCTCCCACACGATAGACTGGCACCTTACCAACTAGGCTAACCAGGCTTCTGATTCATTGCATAAGCTAAAGAGTTCTTTATATTTTTAAAGGTAAGAAATAATATACTAGGTTGGGCATGGTTGGCGCAGTTTCGAGATCTCTGCTTTCTGACCACAGGGTCCCCAGGTCGAGATCTGAATATTCGTGTGACCTTTCTGCTCCCTAAACTAACTCAATTTTCCATCCTCCAGGGCTAACCTGTGATGAATTAGTGAGCCGTCTAGGGGAGTCAAGGACTCTCATCCGTTTAACACTAAAGAAAGTGGAGAAAATTACTGGCCTTATGGGCCACTGTCAGTAAAAAAAAGTGGTAGTGGATCAGGCACACACGAATTCTAAGGATAACAGAAAACAGGCACTCCAGGGAAAGGGAGCCGTAAGACACTGAAACATACCTGGAGAAGAGAAATGGAGGCGGAGATGGCGACATAGGGTTATAAATTCCATAGATTAGAAAAAATCATGACATTGTCACGGACAATGAGGATCTATAATTTGAGGATCCATAACTTAAGGATCCATAATTTGAGGATCCATAATTTGAGGATCCATAATTTGAGGACCCATAATTTGAAGATCCATAATTTGAAGATCTATAATTTGAGCCAAATCTTCTTGGACACCAAAGGGTTTTAATAGAAGAGGATTCTAGCTAAATACCCACCAACACAGTTCTTTAAATTTCATAAAACTTACCACACGGGCAATGAGATTGAGCTCTAACACTGGTACTATAGGGACCCATTCCTGGTTTCGTGAATGCGGCAACTTTAACATCATGGTTGACACACTCATCAACAGGGATTCTTGTTTGTACATCTTTTCCATAAACCGTGAAATTCCTTTTTAACGATGATTTGTACGAGTACGATGTCAGGTTAACTTCATAACCTAACAGCAAACCATTTAAATGCTCTTTGTCAATAGTGTTCCATGAAACTACTAACTGGTATTTCTGGCAGTCCAAATGAGCACCCACTGCTCTGGGAGGCTGACTGGGTACTAGAAAGAATAAACTTCAAGTTAGTATAGAAATCAAAATCTTACCAGTCTATCCCTGCCGACCTTTTTCTGAGTTAAAGGCGTGAGATTTTTATCCTGGGACTGCCTGGATTTTTCGAAGACGACACAAACTATTCCGAAGATTCCCGAAGACGTCCGAAAACTTCCGAAGACGTCGGAAGTCTTCCAAAGACGAAGTTATCAATTTGACCACATTTTTATACTGTAGAGCCATGACATTTCCCAGTGCTTTTCACTTCAAAAATCAGAGATGGGGAAGAAAAATAATATCATTTATTCATTTTACACCTAGTTTTCATGTCTTACATCGGTCTGAGTTTATATATTTTTGGAAATTGTGTCAAGCAAGGCAACAACAACTCACAATCAATCAAGCGTGAGAATTTGGGCCGCAAGCGTGATCCGGCGTGCGATCGAAGTTTTCAAAGTGAGACTCACGCTTAAGTCGTGAGAGTTGGCAAATATAACAATAAAATTAGGATCTCTACTGCGTACTGTACCTATCTCAAGCAGAAAGCCTGCAACAATGAAATATGACAAAGAATAAACCAATAAACGAAAGACTTGTTTGGAAGCTTCGTGAAATTCCCCCGAGAGTACAGACAGCACTTCCAAAACAGTTACAAGCTGAACTGTTGAAAAAAACACTGAAGCCAGAGGTAAGGATATTTCAAACTTTTTGTTTTAACTATATGACAAAATTGTTGACATTATCCTGACTCCGGGCATTTTGGATGTCACAGTGTGTAACTGCAAGAGCTTCAACCCGTTTCACTTGTCGTGCCTTTTAGGTTACCTACAGTAAGTTAAGTCGACCTTCATAAATGAGCTGCACCTTACTGAGTTTTAGGGCGCATGTGGTTGGTGCAGTTGGTAAGATCTCTACTTCTCAACCACAAGGTCCCCAGTTCGATCCTGGCAATTTGTCGAGAATCGAATATTTGACTTGACCTTTCCTGCCTAAGCCAACTCAGCTTTCCATACTTCCGGGGTAGGTAAATGAGTACCAGCGTCTGCTGGGAGCTAACCTGCGATGGATAAGTGTCCCGTCGAGGGGGAGTCAAAGGCTCTTATCCACTTAACATTACAGAAACGGAGATAATCGTCGGCTCTATGGGCCGGTAGGCTCGAAAAGGATTTAGCTTAGCTAAATTACTGCCGTCTGGTTAGTCTTGGCGCCAATCTCTCGTTTAAAAGCCTCAGACAACACTCAGGGTCTTAAAATAATTGAGGAGAAAGTGCTGCCTTTCCTTTAACATTTGCAAAATGGTAAGACGCGTTTTCTCGGATAAGGACGTTAAACCGTATTCCCTCGGAAATACATCTGTGTTTATATGTGTGTGTCTGTCATGTGAAAGGTCTCCGTCCTCCTTAGAGTGGTTAAGATGGTGTCCCCAATTAGTAGGCCTATGGTCCGCTAAATAGGACTTAACACCTAAATAAAGTCAATATTATTATATATTATTATCAATATACAAGGCCAAATGGGAAACCGCCCTCTTCAAAACGTTTGCAATCAAGGGCCGATTACTAATTAGACGGGCGGTAACTGTTTTGTCTTATCGTTAAGAGCATTCATTATCTCCCTTGTATATTGCGTTAGTGTTATCTTATATATTTATAATTATTTGGCCTTGTATATTGATAATAATGTTAATAACATAACTTTTGTCAGTTCATATCGTTTAGTTTTGGCCCTTGTAGTAATATGCAGAATATTATAAATCTACTAACGGTCTAACACGCATCCTGCATTTTGATCGGCTACTCTACTAGAAGTCTATTTGTTATAGCCTACTAGTACAGAAAAGATGGCCGATCAAAACAGTAATGAGGAAATTTCATCAATAATTTAGTTTGTACATCCTTTTTTTGACCGATTAGTAGGTTTATACTAAAACTCTCGGTCTCATGGACTAAGAGTTCAAATAAGCCATTCGGTCTATGGCCTCGTGGGCTATTGACTCGTAGTCCATTCGTCCTCGAGGCGGCGACCGCAAAATGCAGACCACAAAGTGCAGACCGACAACAAAATACAGACCACAAAATGCAGACTACAAAATGCAGTCAACAATACAAATATAGAAAATAAAAACTAATAGTAATTAGACCTATTTGGGAGACAATGACAAGTTAATTAAGCGCGCAACACAAACATCAATAAACCAGAACAACATAAACGAAAAGTACTAGCGATCGAAGCCTAGCTTCCTGTTCTCTTGAGTTATGTTAGTTTATGCTGAAACAAAATTTATCGACTATTTGAACTATCCTGGGCTCAAGCGCCGCGTGTGCTTGAAGAGGAAATAAACCAGGGTTGCCGTCGTGCGACTCTCCCATCATCGGAACGAGAGGATAAGACCCTGGAACCCAGGGTAAATTTGATCAAACAACGGCAGATAAAATTTCATGAGTTGAGATGTCAGATTGTAAATCAGTGCTACTTCTCTTAGAATTTATTATTTTCCATATTTGTATTTTTTCCTGGTCTGCATCTTGTTGTCTGCATTTTTTGACCAAATAGTAGGTTTATACTGAAACAATTAGACCTCTCGGTCTCATGGACTAAGAGTTTGAACAGCCCATTCGGCCTATGGCCTCGTGGGCTATTGACTCTTAGTCCATTTGTCCTCGAGGTTTAATTGTTAATTATAACATGGACTGATTTCAGTATGTTCACGGGAGATGTTCAAAATCTAAAACAGAAATTGCCTCCAAAGTCTCAGATCATACGATAATTAATTAAATAAAACTGTGACGTGAAATAATGTAATTATCGAGCGACACATCAACAAAGTTTCAGTACAAAGTCAATATTTAAATCTTAGGGCAAACAAAATAATATCTGTGGTTCCGGTCACCTGTCCTAAAAAATAGGGTCGGTCAGATGTAGTATTTTATTTCATTGTTTTTTATTTTCTTTTTATTTTTAGATAAATCTATTCATAGAAGTATGTAGAAATCCATGGGGCCGGAGATAAAGCATTTTTTGTTCATTTATTAATTCTACAAGCTGGGTGATCTGACACGACCACCTCATGATATAGGATGATTCTCAATTTTATTTAATTGTATCTGTAGGTATATAGAAAAATCACAGCAGATCAGTGAAGTTTTAAAAACTCATAATGGGAAGAAAGAAAACTTATTTTTATAAATATGGCAAAAGAAGCAATACAATGATACAGGGAATTTGACACTTAAATGTTAAGGTTGGTAAGGTGAACGGAACTAAAGATATTTCTTTTTTTGCATTAAAAATGAAATAGTTAAAAAACATTACCACTTTCCATTGTTCTTACTGTCTTGGCAAAACGAAGCCATTCTATCTTAATTTCAACTTTTTTACTATTCCTAGCAGCCACTCCAATTACGTATTCTGTGTACGGACTCAAGCCAACGATTGTATAGTTTCTTGGAAAGGTCTTGATTCCTCTAATTCTTTGGAGATGGATGAGAATGCTTAATGCAGTTCTAAAGTGTTTAGCTTTGATATAACCAATTTCGTAGCTTCGTATGATACCATTGGCCTCATGTGGTTGGAGAGCCATCCATTCCAAATATATACTAGTCGGTGTGTCTGATCGGGAGAGTGTTATTTTTGGTACACCACTGGGTGCTTGAAAGAAACAAAACACAAGAAATTCAATGACATGTCGTGCTGTAAATATTTTCCCCTCCACCCACGTTTTGGCCAGAATTCTCAGCCAAAAGATTACACAAAAAGAGGTGGCGTTGCTATTCTTATTATTTAGAAAATAGTTTGGATAGTATGTGTTTTTTGATTGGTCAACAAGTATGTTTTCTTAGGGCTATGAAGCACGAAAATGACGTGGGCAATATCGATGAGATTGGCTTTCTCCAAGTTGTGAGAATTTACTGTTTCATGAAATATGAGTACAAATTTGCACTTTGAATAATAAAAGATCAAACTAGCGTATAGTTGTAGTAACCACAGTCTCGACAAAAGTCAAATGATAATGAAGATGATGATGATGGAACTGGATGGTGATAATGATGGTAAGGATGTTAATGACAAAAGTGGATCGTGATGATGATGATGATAATGGTGATGATGATGCTGCTGCTGCTGATGATGATAATGGAGATGATGGTGATTATTATGATGATGGTGATGATGATGATGGTGATGATGATGATGATGATAATGGAGATAATGATGATGGTGATGATGATGATGATAATGGTGATGCTGATGATGATAATGGTGATGATGATGATGATGATGGTGATGATGAAACTGGGCTATGATGGTATAGTGATTGTGATGATGGAAACGGATAATGACGGTAATAATGGAACTGGATGATGATTACGGAAGCAGATGACAATGATGATGATGGAGATGGATCATGATCATGACCATCACGATATGATGATAGAACTGGATGGTGGTGCTAATGATGATGAAGATGATGAAAATGGCACTGGATGATAATGAAGATGATCGACCAAGATGATGATGATGATGATGATGATGAAGATGATAGACCAAGATGATGATGATGATGATGAAGATGACTGACCCTGATGCTGATAGTGTAGAACAATGCAAGGCGATGTAAAGCAATTCAATGAAATTCGGTATTGAACTTCAGTGAAATGAAGTGTGCGCAATGATGTGTAATGTTACACAAAGTAATGCAACGTAACGTGATAAGGCACAAAGAAGAGAAGCTAATGCTATAAATAAATACAAAATTTATTTAATATAATACCATCTAATGAAATACAATAATGTTGAAACGCTATGCGATAATCTGTAATATTATACAATAATCTGTAATGTGTACAATAACATGTAATGTTTTGGAATAAGCTGTAATGTTATGCAATAATCTGTACCGTTATTTAATAATCTGTAGTGTATGCATGAGGAAGAGCTTTCAGTGCAAAATCTTTCAGACCAAAGAAATGTTGCACTTCTACTTACCAGTGCTCTTCTATTGTAAGAAGAATATATAACTATCTAAGACTTGAAGATATAACTCTGAACCAATATGGAGCTCTACTTTTCTCATACTACAAAGATGCACTTACTTACCACTTTGATATTGAAGACCCAAGAACCTGGAAATCAGTCTGCTTAAAATATAATACGCCACGCAACCTTTTAAAACCTATTTCATGTTGTTACTACTGGATAATGGTGATGGTGATGATGATGGTCATGGTCATGGTGGTGATGGTGCAGATGATGATTATGATGGTGATGGTGATGATGATGGTGATGATGATGATGATAGTGATGATGATGATGATGATGATGATAGTGATGATGATGATGATAGTGATGATGATGATGATGATGATGATAGTGATGATGATGACGATGATGATGGTGATGATGATGATGGTGATGATGATGATGATAGTGATGATGATGATGATGGTAATGGTGATGGTGATGATAATGGTGATGATGATGGTGATGATGATAATGGTGATGATGGTGATGATGGTGATGATGATGATGAAATATGTAGCCTTCGAGACATACTGTATTTGTGTATACATGTAATAATAATAAACCTTTATTTACTCTCACTAGATAAGATAGCACACAGGTCATGTGAAAGGTCTCCATCCACTTTAGAATGGTAAAAATGTTGTCCCCAGTTTGTAGGCCTTTGGCCATTATTATTATTATTATTATTAATATTATTATTATTATTGTTACTATTGCTATTATCATGTTCAGTTCTACATTATATAAACTATACCCAAACATAAGACAGAACTGTAATATTAAGTTTAGTAATTTTCTAGAACTCCTCCAAAACATAGCTGTGGATGACACAAATTTTATGTGGATAAAGTAAATTTTTCAAGACACCCCTAGGAAAACAGCAGAGATTTCCCCTTCTACCCTTCAGAAAACGAATTACTAGACATAGTACCCCTGAAAAATTCTTGAGTAACCATATCCCCTCAGAAGAATTAATCCATGGGGGGAGGGGGGCAGGGGGGATATAAAATGGAATGGTCCTTACGAGCTTCATCTGTTGTCACGGAAACAGGAATAAAAGTCCAGTTCCCATCTCCCATAGACGTGAATCCCTGAACGATGACATCATACTTGGTAAACACCTTAAGATTCTTTATGACAACAGCAGTTTCTGAAGGAGGAACTTGTATTTTCAGCCACTGACTCGACCCAGCACTCTCTCTATACCTCACACGATATCCTTGAAGTGTTCCGATTAAGCCGGTGGATATTTTGTCCCAAGTTACACGAATTTGACGTGCGTTTATTTTTGACGCCTTCACATTGGTTGGGGCAGGAGCTAATATAAAACATAAAATGAGATGAGTGTGTTAAAAGACCATTCAACAAGTGTATTTACAGAATGAGAACCCTGGATACAGGGATACATGCAGCCAAAATTGCTAAGCCAAAGGCAAACTTTTTGTCCTAACCAGTTTAGATTTAAAAACAAACATTAACAACATTCATACCTTAAATTACTCTTATCATTATTTCCTGTCAAACGTTTTTTTATTTCCATTGTGATTGATTGCCATTCATGTTTTTCAGTTATAAAATAATTGTAACTCGACCCCGTGCCACCATACAGACATGATCTGCTCGTCCCCAGAGCCCACAGTTTTTATTAGCAGCCGTTGGGCTCTGGGGACGAGAGTGCGATAGTTTCCACGGTTGCTCACAGGCAGCCCAAGCCCTTATGACAAATATCCTCTTAGCAGTGGAAGACGGCATATTTTATAAAATGTGATGCGATCTCAGTCTGACAAAAATGTCAAATACAAAACTTAAAGTGGCGTTTGTGAAAATCCGTTATGTAAATTCCGGTGTATAAGCCGATTTGTTGTATAAGCCGACCACCTTATTTCAAGAGAAAAAAAAAGTATATTTTTATGTCACCGTTGTATAAGCCGACCCCCTATTTTTAAAAAAAAAATGACAAAAAAAAAGTTTTAGTGACTCCCTCTGCAAGTATATAAAAGATAAAAAGATATGTACAGAGCTCCAAAATTGTCTTTTTAAATTGTTTAAGCCGTAAAAAGGATAGATCGATGCCATAAACAACTTTTATATGACAAGTCTACCTG